>KZ308122.1:3071334-3327766 GCA_000376725.2 Ladona fulva | reverse complement strand
AGAGAACCTTATTTTGTGAATAAATAATCGTTCATTTATCTTTTGAACCGAGGAAAGGTAAATGAATAAATTCAAGTTAAAACAATTAATATCAATCAATATGCATATGTCATTCGTTGAATTTGTGCTGCACGACCTTAGTAAAATTTTTATTCAGATTCATTTTTTTCATTTTTGGTTCATTTTATTCTGATTATTTATGAAGAAATTAATTAAATTGATAACAACAAAGTAGTCAAATATTGAGTCAGTTCGAACTCGTGTGAATAGTTAAGGAACTTACGTTGCAATCTCACTGTCTAATGTTGCAGGGTTATCGTCAGTCTTTTAAAAAGGGATTCATGGAATTGGAATTTCGTGAATCGATTCTCATAAGACATCGCATTAAATGTGATCAGCTTCGCTATTCACAATTATTATGCACATTATTTATGATTAATACCATGAAAAAATTGTTGAATTTTCACCGTTGAGTACTCTTTTCGAACTTGAACGTCGATAGTTTGAGAGTGTATCCGAAAAGTATTTTGAAACAGAACATTTAAACAGAAGTTGAGATTTTGAGCGTCACTTTGACTCCTTAGCTTAAGTTAGGTGTTGTTACCCGCGAAACCCTTATGTAGGTCATTCTTCTAAGCCCGTGGTTAAGCTTCGCAGCCGTGAAGCACATTATCGGTGCAGAGTCGACTTTTAATGCATTTATGCTCCGCAGAGGAGTCCTCCCTGATTAACTGCTTCAGGCCACGTTGTGATTTTCACGCGCATCTTGGCCCACAGCGTTAATATAATTACGGAGCAAAAGCATTCCCCGGCTTTATTTCAACGCAGATGCAATGGAAAATCGTCGGGGATGACGCCGTACATGTCTCGCATTAGCATGAACATTATACGCATACTTGCTTCAGAAAGACCCGTTGGATTTCTTCTTATGTTAAACAAGACTGTATTTAACTAAAATTTGACCATGTGATGAAATTCTTTACTCACTGCTTTTCCAGTGAGTTTCATGGATGAAGGCTTATAATATATATAATATTCAATCAATGCCACCTACGCCTTCCCTACCGTCCCTGTTTTAAATGTAACAACAAGTTATTGTGCAAATGAGTACGCTTTATCGGTGGGCGCATCTATCGGATATAATAAGTTTGGAAGATAATTTACTACGATATAAGCGAAAAAAAACGGCGATATTTGTTTCAAACTACATAAAAGTGACCAATATCAACGAAATCTGTTACATCAATGATCATACGATTGCAATTCCACGGTATAAATTAGTTTTATAGCATGAGATTTAGCTGAAATACAACTCGCGAAGCATTGGCATTTCATTCCATCAGAAGTAATCTGAAAATTACAAATTGCTTCAAGAATCCTGCCAATTTTACTTCTTTGTTCACTCAGTACAAGGAAATCATGTATTCGAATGTATGTGCAGGAGCCGGTAGAAATTTTTAGTGCAGATTTTTACGTCAAACTTCATGTTCGAAATTTCAATCCAGAATAAAATTCCAAGCTATTTATTAAAAGTAAAGGCATAAATAACATCGTTAACATTTGTGACAGCTATTACGCATAATTTATGACATCTTATCTATTGTAACTGCTGACACTACTCACTATATTATTACTTGGATACTTTTACCTATTTTAGGAAACCCAGTGCAGTTGATAATCGTTTAATTTGCAGAGTCGCGAGAACTACGTTTTTACACTGATTCTGTTAGAATTTTCGAGTTTACGACTGAGTACTGGTAGGACTTTGACCCTTGACCCTGCTCGTAATATTTAAAAGATGGTTATATGTGGAAAATTAAGGGACTCTTTGACAAGCTTTGCATTGAATCGTCGTCTTTAAACGAAGTAGTCCCTTTCTATCCCTCTTTTAGTGATTGAATATATTCTACCTTTCCCTTCCGTACGTTCCTATAGAAAAATGAAAGTCTGGCGTATATTAATATGTATAATGGATTGTAGGTTTTCCATATCCGTATAGGGAAACCTTATTTAAGATACAGCTCAAAGCTAGCAGCTTAATCTGAACCTCACAGACGAGATGTTCCCGCGAGAGTTAACTGATCGCTGAGATAGGGACGGAGAATATTTATGAAATACCAAATTAAAGTGGTTGGAAAGCGGGCTGTAGGTTGCAACGCCATCGGTGCTGCCTTTGGAAAATAATGAAGACAAATCTTTGCAGTGGGTAAATAACAGCTTTAATGATTCAAAAGGGAATGAAATGGAAATTGGGAAAGAAAAACTATTACACATTAAAGTAGGGAGAGAATTTAAAGAGTATTTCAGTACTACCCTGAAATTTTAGAAAACTAGGAGGACGACTTACTTACGTATTTTCTATGAAGCAATGCGATGGAAAATTGTTGAGGTTTTTTAAAAGAAGAAAAAGGATAATATTTATTTTCATTGCAATAGAAGATAATTTATGGGTAGAGGAAATCGCTCTAGATTTTTTATTTCACGAATGGTTCCCTTGAAACTGATACTCCTACCCTTGAAGATGATAGCGTAGCAATTGAAATACGCACCGGGCTCTTATTAAATAGTATTGATTAAAAAAAAAATTACATTTAAGTATATACCTAGTTGTTCACCAAAAGTTTATCATTTCTTATGTTATTTTAAAATTAAGGACGTATAATATTTCACCTTGTTTTTCCGTAAACGATTATTTTTTCACATTTAATTGAATTTTCTCGTGCATAATAGATATTTAAAAGAGATATTAATAGAGATGAAAATTAAATAGATACAATTATGAACGTCATAATTCTTTCAAATCTACTCATTCAACAATAATAAACTTGTTTTTACTACAAAACAGATCTTATCACTCCAATATAAATTGTTGATGTGAGATGTAAATAATTATACGATCTAGAAATTTATCATAGTAAGACAAAGTTTTATTGAATAACTTGGTTGACGACTTCGTTGGAGCTTGTTTGGAGCTTAGTTGGAGCTAGTTGAGAGGAAAAGGTAGACAGCGGCAAAGGGCAGTTTTTGCGGACGCTTTTGCGATATAGGGAATGTAATATCCTTCCTCGAAACGACGAGTAAAAAGCGCTACCAGCTTATAAAGTATCTCGAAGTCTTCGAGTCTTCGAGAAGCTTAGTTTCAAACGAAGTACTCATTAATTCATTCATAATTTTGCCTGTTTATAACAGAACTTATTCGCTGGAAAGCTTTCAATCCTGTACATTAATATTTCTAGCAAAGAGAATATTTTGGAAATTTCTTGCTTTTAGGAACATTACATAATTTGAATTTTAAATCTTAAGTTCTTAGTTTAATTAATAATTTATTTGAAATATCTCACGCTAATTGCGATCGAAATTCATAGGTAGATAACTTTCAGTTGGATATCGAAGCGAAAAGGAAAGAATTCCGAGGTTGTCTACTTGCTATCCAAGCAAGCGATCAGTACGAAGCCATTGTTTTTTCAACTTCCACTTAATTCATTCACTTCAAACTAAACACTCTCTTTGTAACTCGTTTTCCTGATTCACTATAAAGGTGACTTTATTTTAAGTCGTATTTGAATATGTTGTCTCAATTACTATATGTTTTCTTTGAAAGGAGGAAGAATTCTAATTTAATAAGGAAGAAAGACTTCGAAAGCAAATCTAAACGACGTTTTTAAATACACACGACGAATACGCACAAGAAGGGGGAAGATCGGAATTCTCACCGAATGATTTTATGGAACGTCTGTAGCTCGGTTTCCTTCTAAAGAGAAGTACGATGAGGCTTCTCAGACCGTCATTCAAGATTTTCCATTTTTCTAATCTTTATCTTTATGGTTAGATATCTCATCGCCGAAAAATGTATATCCATGTAAATGGTGGATATGAGGAAAATCACACCGAACATCGAAAAATTCTAATATTTTTCAAAGATATGGTACTTAAGAGTTTTGAAAACAAGATCCTAAATGCTGTAGTACTGCTTTTTGGAGCTTGTTTTCAAAACTGTAATGTATTTACACAGCCTTGTCCCTTTTCCTTATAAATATAGAGAAAGTGCTTTCCATGTGCGAATGAAGGGAAGATTTCGAAAATTTAGACGGAATTTAAAGGTTTTCCTATCTTTTGGAAATAACGTTTGTTTAAATTTGATTGTCAGAAATTTTTCTTAAGACTATTATCACTGAAATATTAAGTTTGAACTTGCTTTTATTTATACATGCATACACACGTATTAGTTAGAATATTTTATATTAGAGTTCAGTAATTTAATATCAGCGGAAAATTTGGAAAATTCGAACTTTAAAATATTTAGGATAAGTTTGATATTTACTTTACTAAATAGTAGTGCTAGTTTCTTTCTGAACCCTTAAATTTTAGGGGTAAATTCCCCACTGGTTGAGAACCCTTGTTCTACATCTGTACCCTGCCAGCGGTCTTTCCGCGTGTGACAGGGTGCATTATATGGCTTATGGTTATATTATACTAGGTCTGTTTGGCATTTTACTGCCCTTGTGTTGACAGTGTACATCATCGGCCTTGGTAACTCCGATAGGAAATCGCTCCCTTTGCTGTCACACCCGGGAAACAACAATTCTTTAGTTGGACGCTCCAGACAAAAGCGTCGCCGCTTATCGACCACGGTCTCCAGCATCCTAAGACTTAACTCCTTCAGCTCGTAAAATC
This sequence comes from Ladona fulva, assembly GCA_000376725.2. NCBI lineage: Eukaryota > Metazoa > Arthropoda > Insecta > Odonata > Libellulidae > Ladona > Ladona fulva. Next base: position 3,323,092 of record KZ308122.1, on the reverse strand, counting down.
TGGGACCCACTAACCAACGTTTCCTCCTCTAATCCTCTAGCCACGCCCCCTCCTTCCTCTATCCTCACCTTCTCCCATCCCCCATGTCCTGTCCACGGAAAATTTTCTCAACCAAAGAGAATCCTACTCCTCTACGCTCAAGACTTTAAAGATCCTTTGTCCCGCGACCTGTGTTCTAGGTGGCTTCAGAGGGTCCCTCAGCTCCTTTCTTTTCCACTCTTTTTATTTCCTCTCTACGGCGAGGTCCTCATGCTCTGTAACCTTTTCATAGGTCTTTGAAGGAGTTGATTCTGGGTCTTTGAGGGGATTATTTCGTACGGAGGAAAAGGGTTTTTCATCTTCTTCTCTGTATTGGGCGCATCGAAGACATTCTGCCATCGAGATATTTTCCTTTGAGCGCTAAAAAATCGTAGATTTCCGCGAAATTGATCCAAAATACTATCGTGGAGATTATAAGCGATGAACGCTTCGTACACTCTTTGGAAAAAGGTGGATTTTGCATCCAAAAGATAGATGAGATGCCCGGAAATAATCGGGATGGATCAATGGGTTCTTTTGCTGGTGCCCTACATGCGTAATCGAATTCATGAGTCTTTGTGCAGTTTTATCGCCAAAAGCGCATAAATGCTGGCACGTAAAGTCGAAAACTCTCGAAAGATGAAAAGCGCACATTTAGCCTTCTCTTCATCCCAAATAGGCCTCAATAGCATAAGTATGAGATTCAATATTATAGGAGATTTAAAATATCTTGAGTTCACTTATAGCAGTTTATATAGGAAATGGATGAACTTTTGCTGATGAATCATGATAGATAAGTCTAAAAAAGTTATCCATATATATCATTGTACCAAATATATCATTGTATTATCCCAGTCATGTCGCTAATTTCCACACTTGTTATTCCATTATATTTTATAATGATTAACACTTAGATTATTCTACTAGTAAAACAAGTTTTTCCCAACCCATTGACTTTCACGGAATTCTTACAAAATTCGCGGCTAAACATCATAGATGTTCGTTTTGGCCCAAATTTAAATTGGTGAATAGGAAATAACGTGGCAATTAATGCTGCTACAAAGATAAACAGCTGCAGTAAATTGTCGACAGATTAGCTGGCAGCAAAGTACCGGTTATCACAATAAGTAAGTATAACATTTTAGTGATATAATTTAGAATTCCGTCAAGTTAAAAAGTATCTTCCAATGAGATTTCTTCCAGATGAATAATTCTTTTTAATTTCATTTTCCTTATTTAATATCATTGCGAAAATATAATAGTGTTATCTAATTGTCCTAATAGATAATAATATATTGTCTTTTTTACTACAAAACAGATCTTATCACTCCAATATAAATTGTTGATGTGAGATGTAAATAATTATACGATCTAGAAATTTATCATAGTAAGACAAAGTTTTATTGAATAACTTGGTTGACGACTTCGTTGGAGCTTGTTTGGAGCTTNCGCTTATATATATACTTATCTCATATATATAATATACTTGTAACGTCTTATAGTAAATGTTACCCTTAAATGCCTGAAAAAGCAAGACATTTCGTAATTTCGGTGATATATTTCGTTTGATAATGACGAAATCGTATATCTTCCACAGAGAAAATGCGTCAGATTATGTGGCTCATAGTAAATATTTGACTTTTAAATTGGGACATTAATACGGGTATTTCTACTTTGTAAAGCAGAATTCACCCCTTAACTGCCCGTTGCTTAAAAGAAATATTTCTAAAGAAACCGAGAGGGAGAATTTCATTAAAATATCACAAAACGGCAAGTTCGTCCATGTTAATGTGTCATTTAATTTGAGGCGCAAAGAAATATTTTATGGAGTTGCGCGCAATATCCCCGCATAACGACCCGTTTTTCTTTCATGTCACGTGATTAAAGAAGTTTCTAAATATTTTCCAGCTCTGGCTTACTCTCACTGAGATCACTTTGACTTCTATATAGTCGCGAGTGACAAACTGTGAGGCGGAAGGAAAATCAACTCGATTACTATGAAAAATAAAAGAATTCAGATATAAGATATATGCCAGGGATTTTATGACTCTCATCCATACGGCACCTGCGCCTCTACAAATATAAAACCGAGCTTGCACGCCCTGTCTGAGGCCTTTTCTGTGGTTTCGAGTCGGTATTCGTATGAATACGAGTATATAAACTCCTTTAGGATTTTTAATAATTCTCCGAAGTAGAGAACGCAGAAGTTTGCACTTCGGGTGACCCAAATTTGATAAAATTTTTGCACTCATCTCGAGGCTCGGATTGCAAATTATTTTTCTTCGAATCGCTTTAAATGCTAGGGTATGTACGGAATATGTCATTCGACTCATTGCCTATCTTTTGATTAAAGAGAAGTAGTAAAGGAGGTATACCTTGAAATAGTTGCTGGGTATTTCTTCTTTCTCTGACTCTTGTTTCTCTCTGATCATTCATGGGTTTATTGAGATATTCGTAACGGAGAACCCATAACTCTCTTAATTTACATCTCGCGTGGTCCATCGAATATATCTGTGGAAGTACATACAGACAGAAACGAGCTATGAGGGTGAAGTATGGCAAATAGAGGCTGGTACCTTGGTTTAGATTGCTTTATCGCGCACAAGAAATAAATTTTGAACCGACTAATAGTGAATCTCTCTGTCAATTTCTGAATTTTGCTTCAATCACAATCTTTAATTTGTTCCTTTTATGTTCTATTTGCAACTTTTGACTGAGCAACAAATATAGACCACTTACTTATGAGTATTTGTGGAACGTAGACACTTACTACAATAGGATGGACTATAGTACATTTCCCTTTATGTTAATTTTTTTGGAACTAATAGAAGAAAAATCAATATATCCTTCTCTCGTAATTCCTCATTTGGTTTAAGAAAAATTATGAATCGTCGAATAACACTTATTGTGCATATTTTTGATTTTTGATGATATTATTTTTTTTATACGTCGGACATATTTTGAATACTAGTCTAACGGCTATGGAGAATGAAATTTAACTCGCATTTTACATTTACTGTATTCTTAGTTAGAATGTAATGAATGGAACATTTACAGCTGTGAGTTGCTCGTGTTCTTTTATTTATATAACTTCAAGGGAGGAATCTCATATGGTCAAGTTAGTCTTATTCATTTAAGCAGATTAGCAGTAATAAACGGAGCAAGCCTGGAAGCAAGGCGCACTAGATTTGAGATATTAACTCTTATGCCTTTGAGGAATAAAAACACGATTCGCATCGCTATGTTGCATTCTTATCAGAAATTTCCTATCTTCGGGCTAGAATTTCCCAGGAATATAAATTGCAGTAGGTACATAAGGGATTCAGGATTCGAATTAATCGCTTGGAAGTTTATATTCGCCTCAGGGCTTTCAACAACGTTCGGAGGATGGTATGGGTTAATCTGTAATTATCCGTGTGGGTTGAGCTTTCTTGGTATTTATAACGGCTGAACTCGATTTTCTCGAGATTTTTGGTTGGAATTCGTAAAGGGTCCAACTCTTATTTCGCTATATGCTTATTGAGATTTTTCCTCACATTAAAATAAAGGATTTTCTAAGAAGAAAGATGAAGTGTGGAGTTAATTTGTTTTTGATTTTTTTATGTGAATGAAGATGAATTTTTCAATGAATGAAGTTTATCCCTTATAACGATGCTACTCTCGAATACATTGATCTTTTTTTCTATATTGACCATTGGAGTATGAAACATTTCAAAGACGATGCCATTTGGAGTTAGTTAGACCCCATATAGTGTATGGAAACAGAATATCGGGGCCTGCTATTAAATGCTGTACGTATGAATTACAAAAGGAATAGTGAAAAGCCTGACATCTTAAGATTTTAGGTGATAAGGTGATGAGCTGTGCAAAGATATTTCTTGGATAATTATGGGGTAGGAAACGTTAGAATAAAAGGATCCAAACCGGTTAACTTTTCTTAATAATAAAATAAATCATACGTTTTCGGAAGACGTAGTAGATGTTTGTGCAAAATTCTATAAGAGCCGATAAGTTACAAAATTAGGAAGATTGAAAATATGAGTAAAAAATCAAACTTTCATAGTACGACACTTAATTTGCCATTGCAATTTGACTTGTACATATATACATAGGACTTTACAAGAACTGTTAACATAGGACTGCCATTTGACTTAAAGGGTGCCTTAGTACATGCAAATCCTGGTTTTCGATTGGCTAACAAAAGCTTGCTATTAATGATTATCGTATTGGAAGCGTTGGTTGACAGTATCGAAGAGAGTTGATGCCATGTTTTAATTTTCCATGATTTCCCTCTCGTTCGGAATATAAATGATGTTAGTATAAATTATTTTCCATCTTTTAAGGTGACATCAAACTTACAATTGCTACTGTAACTTTCGCGTCGTAATTTCGCCTTTTTCTTTCGTCATTTAATAGATTCAAATTGAAGAAAGTAAAACCAAACTTTTGCTAGTTCCTTCCCTTATTTTATTCCACGATCAGTACAGTGATAATTAAGTGAAGCATCAAAACGATAGTCTTCGAATAAAATATATAGTAGTACGGGTAAAATTTGTTTTTTCAGTTATGGCGTCCTACAACAAAGTTGTGTCTGGAGCAATTGATAGATTCAAGTATCATAAGCGATTAACTTAATATTAAAGAATCTCACCCTTCGAGAAGGTGCGTCTAACTTTTATAGATCCTCGTAAAATATTGATTGCCAGAAGACATCTCAACGTTATCAGTGAAAGGCGCGGAAAGGCCAAATAATTTCCAAGGTACTGAAGTTCGATATTCTAGTGCTGACGGCTATCAGACGGATATACTTGAGGGCGACGATCCATGAAAAATTTAACACGGGAATTGGTGAATTCATAATTGTAGGATATGCTCGATATACAACAAGAAGTCCCGCCGAAACTTACTCCATCTAAGTTTTGGGGTGAATTCGAGAAATGCAAGCAAGGACCTTGGGTATCGCGGCCCAAACATACAAAAACTCATCATGTCCATTTGCATTGGAAAAAAGTTTCGCTCATGGGAAATTCATGAGCTGCCAGAATCAGCATCTTTTCCTCATAGGAAATGAAGTTTCTGCAAAATATAGATGTTCCCTAGCACATCGTTCGTTCACCCTTTGAAGTCGTGTCGAAAAACCATTTCAACAAGTCACTTCTACAAAACTTTTCACAATGATTCGTACTTTATTTCGAGCTGAAAGTTTTCAGAATATATATTGACGACCTTGAACACAAAATGGTGTACATCAGAGTGTCTCAAGATTTTAGAGTAAGTTTTGAAAATGATTTGGGGCTCGCCTCCAACAAAGTTTATTCCTGATAGACCATCATTGGTTATTGGTGCTCCTTTACCTATCATGTTACAATAATATTTTCCGTTAGTACATATAAACTCATTTTGAAAGATATATTTTTTTTAGAGTTCCTGACATCGTTTGATGACATAGTGATGAGTGATAAATATTTTCTTCTGCTATTCTGTTGTACATTATTCAAGCTGAGTCTTGCTTTTATTCTTAATTTGTTAAGGATCATCAATAGGAAGGAGGAAGTAGTTTTAACAGATTTGAGGATTGGACATAGTGCACTGACACACTCATACCTCTTTACAACTCCGCGCATACCTCCCCACTGTGACAAGAGTAACTCCCAACTCACTATAAGTCATATCCTCACCGAGTGCAGGAACTACTCTAGCTAACAGGGGAGATATTTGGGAGTAAATACACTATAAAATATAATTGGAGATGATCATGTCAAGATAGACAAAGTCATTTCTTTTAAAGGAGGAAACTGGACTCTTACAAAGAATCTAACTCAAACTTGGGTGTTTTCTTTTCTTCGCGCTGCTTATCATGACAAACTCTCTGCATTGCTGCAAATAATATTCATTGTTCCTGTTGTGGTAGAAATTAAACGATGGAAACCTAACATTATTTTTAATAGCTGGAATGCTGATAAGGTGCAAAATAACCTTAGCTGTCGAGGCAACTTATAAATACATTACTATTACTTTCTATTCAAGATCGTGATAGATTTAGTCGTATTATAGCCTCCAGGCTAAATGTGAAACATTGTCTTCTCTATTATAAATAACATACGATTTCATATTTTAATCCCTTCTTTTTACATAAAAAGGCCGAAGAAAGTTATTTTCCAAATACCATTTTCAGCTTTATCTTTAAGTAATGGCAGGAACTTTTGTAGATTTGAACAAAATTATACTTATACATTCTTTTCAAGGGCACAGTTTAAAAACGATTAATTGTTCTTTAGAATTTAGGCCTCATGCTCATATTACAAGCAAAACTTCACCGAATAATCCCCTGTTTGAGATGGAATATCTACGCAATTCAATATCGGTGTGACTTAAAGTGGGGCCTAGGATCCCATTCTGTTGCACGTTTGAAAAATATCTTTCTGCAACTCTGATCACTACAGAGTTCCTTCCTTCTTTTCTCAGTGCTTCTTTCCCCTTTCAAAGAACTAACAGGTGGGAATGCGATGAATAATGTATGGGCTCCCGAATCCTTTGGAAAAAAGGCGATGGCTGTGTATTTCTGAAGACAGGTGGCGTGAATAAGAGGTGTACTGCCAAGAGTGAGTGTGACGCGTGGCCTTAGTATTTCATCACGTGTCAAACGGGTGTGGTATTCGCCCAGAAAAAGATGTCTTTTATGTCTTCCATTCTCTTTAATATGCATGTTGTTCATGTATGTGCGATTTATTATACCAAAATTTATTTATTTATCTTGTTTATCAATGCTCTCTGATAGACGCATTGCAGGGCTTTAAATTTCCCAGTCTTTTGATAGGCAAAGCTGATTTCATCCCTATCATAATTGATGTATCATAATTACTTAGAAATTGTGCCATTTGCCTATTATTTTTGGGAAATCTGTAAATGGTGCAAGCAGCAAATTTGCGATTTATGTAGTTCCTCTCACAGTTAATTTTTTCCTGCTGTTCTTAGCTAACTTAATCTGACCCAAACCAGTTGCGTTGTTTATCGAAAATATAACAATTGAGTTATATATTACAAAATGTGTGTTATAGATATACTCGTTTGTTTCGCATAAAACTCTTATTATTGTGTATTTCAGAAACGTTCTTTAGTCTATTTGCAAACAGTTTATAAGTAGATACAGATTTCGCTAAGTAATATATTGTCATCTTGCGTCTTCATTGACTGGATATGAAGAATTGAGCAATTTTTTTAAGGAACCGATAAAGAAATGATCTAGGCTATCAAAAAATACGTATCTAATTTATCCTCTTCAGCGAAACGTGTACGTAGGAGTTACGTAGGAGTTGTCCATATTGATTACTGCACAAGCATGTAATCATTCATGTATATCTATTTTTAACGTCATTCAGTTTCCTACCAAAAATTGGATAGTCGACATTTTTGATTTAATCTATTTTGCTTACCACTCATTATATATCTGAGTTTCCTCTTTGAAATCTGCTCTTCCACATTAGGAATTCAAGAGTTGCCTTATCTTTTGATAATGAGTCTAGGTTATTGGCAATTTTCCTTCTTCTTTTACATTATAATAAGATCATATTTCTTGGCCTTCCTACATGCATTTCCCCGAATTATGCATTCTTTCTTTAGTTATGTCTTTGGCAATCATTTTGTTATTGAATATCTGTGCTTTAGGGAAAACATTAAAGTAGGAAGACAGTAGTGGAGTGGGGGAACATCTTTATTTTTCTGCTCGGCTATTCATGTTCTGTTATTTTAATTTCACCGGCTACCTGAGATGCTACTTCCTACTGGTTATTATTCCATCTTCGAGCTTTCCTCCGATCTCGTCTCTGACAAGACCAGATCCTCTTACGCGATGCCCTCTCCCCTTTTCAACTCTATCTCCTTTTTTCCTCTTACATTTCCTCCTCCAAAATTTTATGCTCCATTTTATTTTCTCATTCTTCGTTCACTTCTTTCGCTACATCGTTTGATTTCATATTGTGAGGTTTCCTTGTTTCCAATATCTTTCTTTTCTTCTCTCAAATCATAAAAATCAACTCCATTGGAAATACTTCACGATTCTTTACATACATTTTGTTCGTCTCTGTTTGCCACAATAGTGATATCGACTGGTAACCCTGATAGCAAATATTTTGGCAAACGAAGTTTTTCTTGCCGTTTTTCATATTCGGTAAGCAAATATGTAATCGTTTAACGCGTAGGTATTGATGTGTACCCAAAACACAAACAAACAATACCAAGATTATAGAATGTTGCCCATTATTGCTTTTAAGTTGAAGAGTATGGCTGTTTTTAAGAAATGTTTTTAAGGTTTGAGTAATAATTTGAGAGCTTATTAGAAACCTAATTTCGGCTAACGTTGCTGTTCCAGGAATGGGTATCCGTAAATAACAGAAGTATCACTGCTCTTGCCAGTATCCATTTAGTTGAAAAATGAATTCTGTTACAAAACCTTTATTACAAAAAATCTAGGGACTGCTAAAATTTTATATATACTATGTGTGATAATTACAGGTATATTATAAATATTTATCAAATACGTTCGTAAAGGAAAATATTTATTCCTACTTTGATTAGTACCCGCGTGTCTATAGCCATGATTATAAACATTGATAAAGTCAAAGCAATGCTACTGTGTGCTAATTAGACCCATTTAGAGTAAGCGTGCAGCATATGGGACCCAGTAAATTTATTCCTGGGTAAAACTTCGAGGGTAAATCAGTGCGTTCTGTTAAGAAGCTTTACGAGAAATCGATAAGCGTTACCCAGATGCCACTTGGCATAGGATAATCATCATTAGAAGAAAGGAGGTTACATTAACTTGCTCGATAAAGTCTATGATAATACGTACTTAGAAAATGGAATGGAAAATACTTATAATGGTCGTATATATACGTCCATCCTGTTACTTATGGTGATCATATGTTGCAAGGAAGGTTAGGAAAATCCAGAGTTAGTCACAAGAATGTATACGCATTTCTTGAAAAGGAAACCTCGTACAAATAATTTAGTACTAAATTTATTGAGAGTTCATTAGATTAATACACGTTAAATTTCTTCTAAAATTTAAAGAGGTTAAAAGTTAAATTAAAAATTATAATAAACTATTATAGTGGCCATTAACTTCAAGACATTGATAAATATACCGAACTCAAACTATCTCAATGAAGAATATGGCTATAGATGCTCAACATAACCCTGAGTACATCTTTTAATGAAATAAATAAAAATAACTAACTAAATTACTTGTTAAAATAACTTGTTAAAATCCTATTAAGTGTCCTTTAAATTCACTATAAAAATGTTTATACAAGTTTTTCTTTCTCCGAAGGGTACTTACCACGTTTAGGCTAGCTCTGTAGATGTACTGGAAGCTTCCCAGGATTCTCCGTGGCGATACGTGATGGTAATAGATTAGAGAAGTAAAATTACGGTGCATGCCCCCTTTACCACTCGCAAAAAGACAGCTTACAGATTACATGTGTGGATGTGCGTGTTTTTATGAGAATTTTACCTCCTCTTCTACCTGAGATGACGTTTTCAAGCTCCGTTTTACTCGAATGCTAGGAAGACTGTTCTTTGGCGGAGCATTGCTTATCAGGCGTAGCGCGACCGTATTGAGAAGAAATTTGTGACAGCATTCATTCCTCAGCGTCAGAACCCTCGCAGTCTTCCCTCTTTCAATGATTTCAGGAGTAATTTTTCACCGTGGAATCCAATCTCCTACTCTTTCATTGCATCTTCGACTTTTTCCTCTCGGTGAGCCACCAGGATACATAATTTGCATGCGTAATGTTTCGATTGTAATGGACGGGAAATCATTTTAAAGCGACTTACCTCTGAGTTTTTTGCTTCAAATATTTCCAGAGAATGCAATCGTGCTTGAGGTCTGGGAAATATATTTGGAATCGATTGTTGATTTCCATACTTATTGAAGAAATAAATTATATCGGATCCGGAATATAAAATGTGCGAAGTGTTTGTAATCTGTTCTTTATGCTACCTTATCGGGGCTCTGAAATTTTAGATGCTGCGAGTGAAGCATTTTTCATCGGAAATTTGAGGAATATCCCCACTATCAAAGTATTCGAAGGTAATTTAGCTTTGTGTAGATTTGTTATTTGGTGATTCTTATTTCCATCGACACTGATGAAAGTACATATATATTTTCCCTCATTTATTACATACATATTTTTCTTCCAAAAAGTAGCCTATATGGTACAGATGCCGCTGCCTTCGATTTGTATTTTCTTGTTAAATTGTGCCATTTGGAAATTTACTCTGTTGTGATGGATGAAATATAAAACATGCTTTATATTGTTATGTATTAATAGGGAAGGTTCTAGGTCTCGTAGAACTTAGTTTCGTAACAATGTGACTATAAGGTGATTTATTCTCATGTATAAGAGGTGATTTCTTTCAAGATAAGTATAAAACCCAATCTCGTGAGTCCTATATTTGCTTTAGTCAGAATTGGATTCATCAAGTTGCTGTTTAGATAGAAAATGCAGAGTTGATATTGTTACTTTTGCATTTTTTATGTAAAGGATGCGTTATTGAAAGTATGATATTAAAGGGTAATTTATAGCCGTTAGGAGATTTTACTTGATCCCTTAAAGTATGTCGTTTCTATTCTATTTAATGGATATTTTCGGTAGTTTCTATTATATTTAATGGATTACGTGCATGTCGTTTCTATTCTATTTAATGGATATTTTCTAGGCATAAAAGACATTAATATGGTAATTAGTTAGTGTAGGTAAGGGATACAGTTATTTATTGGCGCAATGAAAGAGGTGACTATGGGTATTAAGTGAATGTTCTTTCGATAAATCCATGTCCGCCATTCCTTTCGTTTTTTTTGCTAAAAAATGTCGGCAATACCGACCTTATTTTCGAAAAGATTCCATTAGAATCTCCTTGTCGTTCTTCTACTTATTCGTCGAAATGAAGTGGAAGGAAAAGAAGGAAATCTTCAGAGAAATGCGACGTTGTTTTTTTGTACTACATTGAAACGTTTCCAAAATCGGCTGTTGTTAATAGTGATTGCCACTCTTTAGACATCACGCAAAAATATACCAAAGTATACATCAGTGAAAGAATGCTGCTTATAGTGAGACCTGAAAATAGAAAAGGAGTTGAAGAACAATGGAGGGAAAAACAGGAATAACGAGAGGCCAAAGTCACCCTTAAGCGATTGGAGGTTGATGAGGCATGAAAGGATCCGCGAGCGCGGGGAAGACTACAAATTGCGCGAAAGGTGATGATTTCGGTGCTTAATGATCGGGAAGAGGAAGTCCCAAGGAAAAACTCGGATGACAAAAGAGAAGGGGTGAGGGGTGAGAGAGTAAAAAGAGGGGAAAGATTGATGGAGAGAACATTGATTGCATGCACGCTTTATGTCAATTGAATCTGTTGTACTTAAAATAACAAAAACTTAAAAATCAAAAGGGTCTAATGTACGTATGATTCAGATGCTAGGCGTAGGTACGTATGAATCAGTTGTGCGCCAATAGATGGCAGGCGAGCTCCTATATACGTTTTCCACTAACTGACTGTTGGCGCAGGGGTTTTAACCTGTTTTAGCAGACGTTTTACTTGTTATAAATTGAAAAACTTCATTGAAAAAATGTATGTCGATCAAGAAGAAACATGATATAATTAATTTACATAGAATTATTTTAAGATTTACGAAAGGAGTTGAGTAAGTAGTAGCTTACCCTTCCGGCAATACATTAAATACGTAATGCGAGATAAAATTTAGTCGATTATAAGGAGATATTAAAGGTTACACGTATAAAAGAGTGGATTAAGGTTACCCTAGGTAGACCGATTGTGGAGGGCTACATATTAAAAGATCCGCGTTTGCTATAAATACATAAAAATTATACGGAAGTTTGTTCAATGGCGACATTTTTACCGGAATCAAACGTATAGGAATTTAAGAAATCATTATTTTAGTCTATTCATCACGATTTGTAATGTTAAGATTTTACACTACTCGCTGACAGCAGTATATGAAGCTAGGCTGCGATTGCTTGCTAAGTTTAGAGCAAGTACATACATTTCTACTTGCTACTTCGGCCGATCTGACAATAAGCGTAAAATAAGAGAAATAGATGCGAGGACAAGTCGTTTTAGGGACTGATTCTTTCCACGAACGATACGCAATAACAATAAACTAAAGAGGTAACTCGAACGCTTGGTGTTTACACCACCTGCCACACGCTGAGAAGTGGCTTGCAGGGTATTTTTGTAGATGTAGACTTTACCATTTTAATCGAGATCCTCCTTTGGATGAGTACCTTAGCGTCGATCGCGCTTCATTATAAGCCTGTCCTTGTACCTATTGGTATATTAATGTCCTATAAGAAAGTTATCGAAAGCTTATCTAAGGAATCTCTCATTTCGAAAAAAAAAACTCAAGAAGCACTCATACTGTCATTGCTTTGCGATTAGTTTTGCCTCATTTCCCAGTACTTTTATTGCTGCCTCTGAGGTTGCTATGATAGGGAATAAGATCTGTTTGAATATGAACGGTAAAGAGATATTGGGATACCGCATGGAAAGGAAGTATATGGAAAGAAAAATAACGAAATACTCGTAGAATAATTTCAAGTTTGGGGGTAATTTAATTTCAAGTTAACCACAAAAGTCGGGAAGCGAAAATATATGAAATAGAAAGACGAAAGTTTAACAGTTTAAGAGATGGCCCTGTCTCAGTGAATCAAAACTTTTGGTGGTGAAAGGAAAAAAAACGATCGCAAAATAATTTCTCGTAGGATTTCGATAAAGACCTGGGGCGTAAAATTTAACAACAAGGTGTCGGAAAATCAAAAAAGTTTGGAAAATGTTACTGGATACGTTCGAGATTGAAAATCTCTCGAAACTTTATGGATCTGATAAAACTGGAGATGGGGGACGATATTAAGAAACGGAATATTCTGGAGAGATGTTGATCCATGAACTTCAAAAATGATCTTCTGGAAGGCTTCTACTGGAAGATAAATAAAGCTCAACCTTTGCCAAGGTTTGATGAAAGAGAATGCCGAAACTTTGTGGTAGGCCACGGGATGCGTCGAGATGTGTATCAAGCATGTATCTAGGAAGATCTCATAAATTCGTCATTGGAAAGCTTATTTGCGGAATGGAATGGTATTAAACCGCTTGACGCGTAGAAGATTGCCGAGAGATTAATTTCAGCACCAACATTACGACGTTTCTCTCGCTCTCCTTCCGAAAATTTTAAAGCTTAAATAGTGATATTGAGAATACACACTCAAAATTCTAACCAACTTGGCAAAATGGAATGCGTTTCTCCCAAAAAGAAATGAACTTATTCGACATTCCTCTTTTAGTGTCAAATGTGCTCAGATATATTACAATAGCACTCAAAAAACTGAAGAGAATGTTTGTTTCCGTGGCTTTTCGTGTTTGCATTGCTAAAGGGCAAGATGAATATCAAAGCGACTGATAACAGTCTCTATCAGATAAATCTTGGGGCTTTAAAAAGTATTGCTCGATTCCTGTGATGAAAGTAAGCAAAATATGTATCTGAAGGACAAATTGATAATCATCAACCGTAAATTTATGAAATTTACCGATTTAAATACAAAAGAAAATGCCAATCAACCTCCCTGTTTTACTGCTCTATCAATTCCCGAGCTCTTTAGCTTATATTAAGGCTTTTGCAACCTTCTCTTAAAAAATTGACGACGAAAGAAGTATTTTTGAGTAACGTGACTTTCTAAATATACCTTTTTTGATAAACTGAAAGCTGTCTGGAAGTAAAAACTCGCTTTTAATCTTAAAATTTAACCTAAACGTTTGACATTTCCAAATATAATAAATGCATGAAACATCTAAATATCGGAAGTATTTATACTCTCTTAATATAATTGTGTATGCAATTATCTCGAGATTTGGGATTCCTCTATCCCAATATTTTACAGTGACGTAGTAAATAAGTTATCACTCAGCTTAATATGAACCTGTGATTACGTTTTAAAAACAACTTATACATTTTCCTACTGCGGTAAATGATTTTTATCTGCGAAATAATGATACACGAATCTTTAATCTGTAATCTCCTTGAGTTATGATAGAAAAAATAGTAATAGATATATTTAATTAATATTTATATATTATTAATTGATAGAGATTTTACTTCCTTTCAGTGTGAGAACTTCTGACGTTACACTCAATTTAGTTACCATTGTATTCTAAATCAAAATATTCTAATTGAAAGATATTTAAGTCTGGTTGTAAAATATAATTGATGTTGGTTATATTTTATTATCAGATTTAGAGTCATGATTTGTTGCAGTGTGAAGTTACTTAAAGCATAATAATGTTGATGATAATTCAAAATTTCCATATTCTATATTCTTTCATAATCGAATGAGCTAGAAGGCCTTCAAAATGTATTCGAACGTGCGAAAATCACTGGGACCTAATCTCAGAAAATTAGTCGATTAAACTGTCACGGAGAAAATCCTCGTAGACTAGAAGCTCAATTATTCTCGTAGTGTTGTTTGGTTACCTTTAAAATTTATGGTTAAAGAATGACGTCGCTCACAAAGACACGTCCCATATATTCGACAGAACGGCAACGAGCTGGTTCTTGAAAGCCATGCGAGTCGCACTCGGAATATCTTTCCTCTCAACTGGTAAATTGGATGCGCATGGTATTCTCCCAGTAACTCGATTGTATAATATCTGGAGCAGGAAATTAGTTCATGCATCGGGTAAATTCGAGACAATCTTTCATATTTTCAAGTTATTTTTCGGTTGATTTTTAGTATACAAAAATAGGGGGGAAAGTTTTAACCGAGGGGAATACGTAATTGACTTAACTCACTGTTTATCTGGTGGACACGTTCACCTTTCTCTCAATACATAGGAATTCGTATATTTTCAAATATGCGATTAGTTAAATTTACTTGTTCCGCAAGTGGTAGACATATATGAAACTTTATCCTTAAGTTACGTATATATAGATATTTATAGCATATGTACATACTTTTTCTGAACTCGAGATATTTTGCCACTACTTATACCGTTCTTGAAATCATTTTATCTAAACGAAACGCATTCTTTGGTGTATGAGACTTTACAAAATGATACGTAAGGGAAAAATGTTATTAATCAAGTGTTTTAGAAATTACTCCGAAACGGGAAAATCAAAAAAATTAGATCTATCCGTTTTATAAAAAGTAGAAAATCAATTCCGATGATAATATTTATGATAAACATGACTCCTTTGATAACTGTGAAAGATGAGACCAAAATAAAACGTGGAGTAATCCCATTTTAATTGAGATCGCCGGGAATACTTCTCTATTTCTTTTCCAGTTGTAGAATTACAATTTCATTAGCGGGTGCAGGTGATTCACTTCTTTCGCATATTGGGCCATAATTGTTTGTGCTTAGAAACCTGTTCTGTTCAGAGTTAATTGAATATCTAAATCCGATTTTCCAACTAAAAACTATAAGAGAAACAAAAAAAAACAGACATTCAGTTGAGAGATACTGGTTCTGATGTTGAATGCAGAATAATTCTATTTATTTATATTTTTATTTCCCAGTCTCCACAAACATCGTTTTATTGGACAATAACAGTGGTATACTAAACATTAACAACGGGCGATCAGTCACAACCATTCCATAACTATATAGAAAAATCCGATCAGCCCGGGCTTGAATCTCGTCAAATCCCGGCTGATATATGCAGACAGCTAACAGCGGTGGCTCGTATGGGTATTGATTCCGATATCGCAATTAAATTTAATACGGTTTTTAAAATTCAGTTTTGGATGGATGAAAGATTGCCCGCATTAGAACTGGCTAGAAAATGCAATTGCGCGAATGAGATCGAAGTCTTATTTGCAAAAAAATAAAATAGTCAACCGTGACTTCGTGGAATTTCACGCACATCATAAAAGAAAGAACACTTTGTAACTTTTACAGCAGTTTGTCACTGACAAGTTTTGTCAACTAGTTGACATCTTCGGGTGGAAATATATATGTATGCAAGATTGGATCCTCCATAAACTCACCCCTTTCCTTTCCCCTCCCTTCCCTTAAATAAGTCTTGTACCCATGCATATTTTCACCTGAAGATGTCAACGTTTTGACGAAACTAGTCAATGAAAAACTGCTGTGGAAGTTACAAAGTTTTCTTTCTTTTAAGATGTCTTACTCATATTTTATGGATATCAGTTATGTGTAATAACTTAATATACATGTGTCTTGGTGTGTGGTATATTAATTTTCGTCTAGGACTTGAAAACCAAATGGTGTCCTAAGTTCAGGTTTAACTTATAATATAAAATATCTTCTCTCCAAAAATTATCGGATGCGCTTCATGTAATATGTAATGTTCCGGCTCGAGTTCATACGAGTAAAAATGTTCCCATCATGAAGTCGTGTATATTTCACTGTTATCAATCGCATTAATATTTGTAATGGAAAGTAAGTAAAGAAGAAATCATTAAACGTAGAAAATGAAGACTACCACTGTAAAAAATATATGAAAAAATTATTTCATTCTGAATTTCAGTTGTAAATTTCTGGAATAAATCACGGGAAATGTAATTAAATATTTCATAAAAATCGACGAAATTCATTAATTTAAAACGCCACTTTTCTCGCGATGAATGCCATTTTTGAAGTTGACCCTGGTTACTTTCTCCACCTTCCCGTCATTTTACGTTATAAAAAGTCCTGACAAGGCAAAATCGGACATATTTGAGTTTTAATTTATGAATTTAAAATCTAGACCGTTTGTTTATTTTGCTTTAACAAAAAATCCCTCAATTCCTCAATGCTTTGATCATTCCTCATTTCCTTAAAAGAAATAGAAACATTTTCCTTGTACAATAAATTTGCATTTTGAAAAATTTTGGACTTATAGGGATAATAATAATTTTTGATACTAAGAAAAAAGTTAAGCAAGCAAGTTAATTATGTTTATGTTTACATATTAATTATAGCATTTTTAACTGGAGGAGGTATTTGCGTTTACAAATGAGTCATTTGTTGAATTAACCACAGCTCATTAGGTAAATAATCGTTCCTCATTGAATTAGCGATTAATTAAACATCAAGTTTCAAAATAATAGGAAGTAATTTATAACGGAAGCAATGACAGTTCATTATTAGGATTAAAAAGTTATATAGATCATGGGAAGAATGTTCCGAATAATTTTCTTTCAAAAAATACTTTTATAACTACGTTTATGAACAGTAATAAATTAATGATGATACATATTAAATCGATGAAGTTGGTGGTACTTTGTTTCTTCTTTTATTCAAACTTTGTATGTTTTCAGTCATTTTATTCCTCAGTTTTACCTATACATTCCCAAATCTTACCGACAACCAAGGTTTATCTAGCCTGCGGTAATTTAAGGTGAAATATGGATTAAAAGAACCTTCTTTTATCCAGGTATTTATTTAAAAAGTACTTTTGTAGTTTTAAAAGTAGTTTTGCTATTTTTTCAAATAGTGGGCTAGAATCGGAAAAAGCTGACCAAAAATATCACGTGTAGCGGCGCTCTTAGCCACGGATTTGACCCCTGCAGTGTTGTCGAGAATTCCTTTTAAATATCGGAGTTGTGAATAGTTGCAAATTTTACTTTCATTAAAATCGACTATACTGAAGGACAAATATCAGACATATAACATAGCAATATGTTTTACCGTATGATTTTCTTCATTTAGGTTTAGCATCAGCTTGAAGTTGAAGAAAAAGAATTTCGCAAAAAATCGAAGACGCTTTTTTTGCAAAATTTTATCAACTTTGACCATCTGTATAATTTTAACGCATAAGAATCAACATAAATCCCTTGCATATTTGTATGCAGACTTTATTCAAGAGTGGCAATGGGAAGTGTCAATACCCGCACTAAAAATAAACTACTTTCGCTGATTTGGCCAGGCCAGCCACTGTGCTGCTTGAAATCCTGGAAGACCATGCAGAGGTCTACTAAACGCTGCGGAAATCAATGAACCAACCTATTTCGAATATTTCAGCTTATGCTAACACTAGAGAGACGGGGGCGGTCACTTGACATCTACTTATGGATGAACTTCAAAAATGTTCAACTTAAATATTTTTAATTTTAACGTGTTCGTTTATCTCGGAATTAAACGTGGAACGATTTAGGAAAATGTCAAGACGTGAGATAGGAAAAGATGAAAAATAATTGTGTTGCACCCATAAGGGGAACGATAAAATAGGGGGTTAATGTACGTTGTGAGTAATAATAGATAAAAATAGTAAGTGTACGAGACTAGAATTATTATTATTTTGTGAAACAGTATAATTATTATTAATTTGAGTAGACGTGTCATTATTATTTTGAGTAACTAAACGAGTAATTAAGAATTATATATATCACTCTATCGGCATATTCCAAAATAGTGTTTTAGCAACATTTTCAAGCTTTCCAACTCGGCGCTATCTGTCTAATACACTTGTGTGTATGGTTCGTCAAAAGAAATTAATTTCTTATAGGTGTGAATATGGTTTCATACCTATACCTATTACCTACCTAACTTTCGTGGGTTTTCTAAAGGTATGATATGCTAAAACCGGAGAAGATTAGGGGACTGAAAAATATTGGGAGCTTCTGTCTTCCTTGTCTAGATATGTATCTGCTTCCTCTATGACAGTGCTGTAAATGTGTTGTATGTGACAGCCACATAACTAGCCTCAGAAGATAAACTAACAGATGGAGATATGATCATTCAATCAGTGGAAATTTAGAACTTCATTTTATTCAGAAGTCCTTCCAAGAATAACTTATTTAAGTTAAATATAATTCTATACCTTATTATAAAATGTTTTTGAAGTTATTTTTCAGCGAACAGAGAACAGTTTTCTGGTCTTAGTGCGCATTACTTGAGATTCCCCTGTTTCATATAAAAGCGTTTCTCCCTAACAATTCCCTCTGATGAATTATCGTCATTCGCGTCATCCCTTTATGTGGGTTTTAACGATTTCTAGCTCCTTTTCATTGACCTTTATTTTGAAAGGACCAATTATCTCCCGCGTTCCTCCTTTCGAGAAAAGAAACTTCTTTGACGAGGAGGATTCCATTGAGACGGCAGACTTACCTTCGTTTTTTTCCCTCGCAAATCAGATAGAGAATACCTTTCAAAGCGACCTTCATGGCTGCAATTCGCTGGTGGTTATTATTCCTTGTCTGCGGCAGGTCATGATTTCGCCTTTGTCTCCTTTCCGTTCTTCTGTCATTTAAATGAAGATCGTAATAGATTGTAATCCTTTGTTTCCATTGTTAGAACTTATCTCGGAAAATTAGGCAGCGGAAATTTGCGTGCGTTCGAATCCGCAATTTGCTTTCCGGCGTAAATCAAACAAAGATTGTTTTTCTTCGCGATGCTTTGCCGTGTATCGAATTCGAATGCTGCAAATTCTACTTGGGCCTCTGACAATACCGCAAATAAAATTAGCTTTATGAATCACTTCGCAAACATTATAGAAAGTGCCAAATATGGACAATATAAGTACACACAGATAGGTGATGATTATGTAGAAGTTCCCGCATTTTTCTTTCGAGGTGCATCAGCTTTTTAAATCTCATTCCTAACATTTTTATGTCGAGGGATATATATGAAAGCATATTTTTTACTACCCCTATGTAAGGGGGCTGCTAATGGCTTTTCTTGACATCCGGCTAAGACGAATTGTTTTGATTTCAGTGGTTACTTTCAAGATACACCTTATTTTATGGAACATTTTGAGAGTACTGTTTTTATTTAGCTATTGATTTATTAGCATATTTCGTCTTAATTTGGACTTCTGGCCACGTGGCAACGCTGAATGGCAGTAGAATTTAGTCACTAATTTTGATCATTGCCTGGCATTCGCCCAAGGATGGGCTTCCCATAGGCTGTACCAATACTATTTATTTTATGTTTTTCAATGGAATGACAGCTTACTTTCCTATGTAAACAATTCTAACTTACTTTTCTCCTTCCTTTATTCCTAACTATTTTCTAAACCAAAACTAAATTCCTCGCGGGCGTGATCTTAAGTAGTAGTAGTATTATTGTTAAAAGTGTTCCGACTGCTTTGGTAATTTCGCACGTAGGCCACACTGGGAATTAACCTGGGACCGCTTTCACCGAAGTCGAACGCGTTGCCCACTTGGCTATCCGATATCCGAAGATACTAATTCTACTAAACTTGTAGTTTTCGTTATCAATAATCGTTTTGCCCAACGAAATCATCCCAAGAGGATGAATTTTACATATATGATTAGAATTAGCGTGTCCACGTTAAATTTGTTTAAAGGCGTTCTAGTATTATTTTCCTTTGACACCTTGCTTTGATTCTTTGCTTTAATGGCATAAACTAGAGCGCATATATTCTATAAATCTGCAGTAAAGCAACTAAAAATCTCAGTTTTGTAAAGCGCATTGTAGGTAGATGCGATGAAAAGGTTAAAGAGCAGTGTTCAACGCAGGCCCCATCTGGAATATGCGGCGACTATACTATATCCAGCGGATGAAACGTATTGTCGTTCAGAGCAAGGCAATACGATTTGTTAAAAAGTGCTACATTATAAAATCAAGCGCTGCGCAAATGCTCTCTGACACAGGTTGGAGAATCCTTGAAAGAAAGGAGATTAGAAGCTAGGTTGCGACTGATTGATAAATTCAGAGAATGTATAATTCAGAAGACGTAATTGGTATTATTGGACCCCCTGATACTTTGGCCGATATGACAATGAGTGTAAAATGAAAGAAATTGATGCTAGGACAATCGTTTTACGGAATTGTTTTCCGCAAACGATTCGCGACAACAATAATTAGTGAGGTAACTCGAGCGCACACCCCCTGCCACATGCCGAAAGACGGCTTGCATGGTATGTATGTAGATAATTAATTCTTTCCTTAAAACCATAAAGCCTTGTCGTTGCTGCCAGAACCTCCACCCTTCCCGGTTCTTAGCAATTCATTTCATTTCATTATATGACGTATTTTCTATTTCCATCTTCATGACATTAAAATAAAATTTCTTGCAGGGCCTCTCGGTTTTTATGAAGAACCTTTTCTTCCAATATGTTTTATAAAAAGAATTCCTGCAGGAATAAGTGTTCTATGAGCTTTCCTCCTCCTCTCCTTATGATTTTTAGTAATTCTCTTTCTGATTGAACTTAGTTTACCACTTGTCACTATTTAGTTTCTTATCGGTTCACTTGGTTTCTTCCAAACGCAGATTTCTGCCACTTGAAGTTTAGTAATTCCACTCTTTCTTAAAGTCCATAACTGGCATGCACATATAGTGTCACAGTGAAGCTTGTTCAGAGATTTTTAAAAACAAATTCATGACTACATAAAATGCAAATCGAAACCTTTTATTTTGGTATAGTTTGGAAATTTCAGACTAAAAGTAAAATAAGATACACGTCACATTTCACTTAAAATAATCTATCTTACATATTGACCTTAAAAACAAATTCATGACTACATAAAATGCAAATCGAAACCTTTTATTTTGGTATAATTTGGAAATTTCAGACAGAAAGTAAAATAAGATACACGTCACATTTCACTTAAAATAATCTATCTTACATATTGACCTTATTTCTGAATCTGGTGGTCAGCGTTAGCTTCATTTGATTTTTTTTTCTTTTCAATGAACACCCTTACGTCCCAGATTTCAGAATGATACGGTTTTAATCCGCTTAAAAGACAAAGGGCACATATTGAATTTTTTTTAAAGCTCTATCACGGAGTTCTCGAACGGTCAAATATTAATCCAAGTTTATAAAAAAATCTAAAAGTTCGTGAAATCGTCACTTGATGAAGGTTACTCAGATCTATATGGATGTAAAATTTTGTAAAGCAGATTCTTCTTCTCTCCATTATTCTTATTAAACTACCGTTTTTCTCTTAACCATCGTCTCCACCAACTTTACTCTCTACCTTTCTGCAGAAACTCAGTTCCTTACAATTCTATTCCGCTATGACTGCTACATCTATTCTAATTGTTTAAATATGTATCTATTAAACCAATTCCTCCTCTACTATTAAAGTTTAATTTGCTTTTAATACAGCGCATTTTTTAATGTATTTCATCGTGCTTTTAGGATGATCATGCCTTGTTCTTCTATACAAGAATTATCATATTATTTTATAATGAATTATATTATTTTTATTTAAGTACTTATCTTTAAGTTGCTTTTACATGTTACAATGACGTCTGTTATTTGTTTCTCTTTCACCATCAAGGTGGCGAGAAAATAAGACATCTGTCAGTGCAAGGACAGAAAAGGGAAATTTTTTCGGACTTAAAGATATTTTTTTTAAGTGTACGAAGAAAATTTCGTTTAGTGCTGAACACTAAGGTTTCGAATGGATTTATGTACGTATTCCTTTTTCGGGCTTCAATTGGTTAATTACTGTACATCTGCCTTCTACTCTGTTTAAATCCTTCGTTTGCATATTTCACTCATGCGTTCAAATGTGAGCCTTTGTCAAAATGATGGCACAAGTGATGAAGCGACAAAATGTACTTACTTCTCGTCGTATAAATAGTTATTTCTCCGTCTCATTAGTAACTATAGCTATCTAGTTTTTTCTTGAGAGTCCAGCAAGTCACAACTAGTATTCTATTATTCAGGTTTTAAAGGAATAACAAGTGTGAAAGATAGCGACACGACTGGGACTCTAACCCAGGTCTCCCATTTTCCGGGCAGGTATTCTAACCACTGAACTACCATGCCGCGTCTCTTCCACAATGTTAAGACCTGGGTTCGAGTCCCAGTCATGTCGATATTTGTCACATTTGATATTCCAATGGGATCAGCCATACGACTTCATCATGCAAAATATTACACCGGGTCTCCCGGATAGCCAAGTGAGCAACGCGTTCGACTTCTGTGAAAGCGGTCCCGGGTTCGATTCCCGGTGGGAGCCCACGTGCGAAATGACCTAAGCCGTCGAAGCACTTTTAAGAATACTACTACTACTAGTATTACACCTTTCCTTAATCCTTATCAATTTTTATTTAAATGGTAAACTGTAGTAGTGTTGAGAATCAGAAATTCGGCTACGAATAGTATGTACACGAGAAAAACCAGTCAATATGGACGAGTGATATTAAAAACTCACTCACTTTCGTTTAGTTAAGTTCAATTTTCTAAAAGTATGACTTGCGTGATAAGAAACAGATTTGTAGGTGCATTCTTATGGAGAATAGTAAAAATACTTAAGTACAACTTGAGACTACCTTAGAGAATATAAGTCTGTTGTGTTTTACTGCGTGACGACGCACGTTGGGTTAGAATCGAAAAAGCTGGCCAAATGATATATGATATGATAAGAGAATGGTTTTTTTGAGTGCGGACTTTGAAACTTCGTATGGCTGCTTTTAAAATAAATTTTGCATATAATTACCCAATCATTTACTTTTCATTCCATGCATTAAAATTCTAAAAAGGGTCAAAGTTGACCAAATTTTACGAAAAAAGCCGGTCTTCGATTTTTCACAAATTTCTTCAACTTCAAGCCAAAACTGAATCCAAATTGGCAATATCATCGGATAAATGACGATGCTGTATTATAAACCTATTCTTTATGCTTTATATTACTTGGTTTGAATGATCTCAATAGAATATTTGCATAAGGTATACAACAGAATGGCGAACTCATATTTTACGGCAAATTTTCACCTAAAGCGAGGAAAATAGTAGTGATGTACCACGATATACACGGGCTAACTTATACCGCGATGTTCTTTGAAGCTTCCTAAAGAGGAATCTGAAATAAAATCCTGCGACAATTTGCGACGCCGATTTATATACCGAATTTTCGATTCCCATATCCGCGCAGCGGAGCGTCACCCTGACGATCTCGGATTTGAGTGGGTATACGTACCATCCCGCTTCTTAATGGTTATGTTTCTGGGATTATATGCTAAAACGAACTTTTGTTCTAACTTAAGACACAAAATAATAAGATATATAAAATATTTAAATATTTAAAGGCTCAATCCTTAATTCAAGATATATATAGCAGTAACGTATCGTTCCCTTTATGGAAAAAAATTTAAATCTATTTTAGTCCATCTTACTCTTTTTACCCTTCTCTTGGGTCCTCAATTGCAAGGTCAACAAGCTCACAGCTGGCCGTTATTGGGAGGCGGTCTTAGAGCGTCTATATTTAACTTAACCCTGAGTAAAATTTCTCTAAGAGGCTCGGTTTATGATACCCAGCTGTATGTGTTTTTTTGGGAAACGGTTGTACTTCGTATTGTGTTTTTGCATGTTTTAGCTCAAAATATACACGCAGAATCAGTTACATTTTGGTTTCCGGTGCAGTTTAGTAGCTTCACGGTGATCTTTTCGTATCTTATACCGTTCATTACGTCCCAAATTCTACGAGTTGTTCCCTGCAGTATTCTGCAGTGTTTGCGATGTGGATATAATTCCCGGAATTGGAGTTAATATTTATGGTAAGTTACGTTTAGTTAAATATATCACTTTTTCCTTTTCTGAATTAAAATTAAAACTTCATTGGTGAAATACGAATATTTTTTATTCGTGTTCCTAAACGTAGTCTCCGTTTTGTAAATTTCTGCTGTCATTTTTATGAATTAATTTTTGAAGAACGGATAAAGTTACCGAAATCTACGTTAAATTTTCAGAACGTGGCTATTTACGTAAAATACCATGCTTGGCTTGGTAATTACTCGTTCAGCATTATATAATAAAATTATGAAGGGAAATAACGAATCATTTCCACGTAAAAAGCAGCGTTTAATGGATTATTTAATTCAAAAACTAGATTTAAAAGGGTTCGTGGATGGGCAGAATTGTCTTACTGATTACCTCCATGAATTCTTATTTGCTCTCTATCAAAGAAAATGGGAGCAATGCTCATGTAACAACGAAAAGTTTATTGAGCGTTATTCCAGTCGGCTTAATGAAAGAGCTAATTTTCCCGATATTGTACTCCAGAACCTACCTATTACTTCTATTACTGCAGGCTAGTACAGCTAAGTGATTCGCATTTTGTAGATTGATCATTTAAAATATTACATTTGATTGATCTGACGCTCAATTAAATTTATTTTGGTAGACACCAGAGGACGGCCGGAAATTGATTTCCAACTTTCGAGTGAACGATCGAAACGAAGGAAAACGGAGATTTTTTGAAAGTCTTCTACACATTTCCTATCGATTGAATTTTAAGCAGTGGCAGGTGAGATTGAACATTGATGGATGTGATGTAAATGTCTTAAGAAGTATCCTTTTAACTCCTCATAACATTAACAACTAGGCTCGTGGTAATAAAAAATTACTGCTCCAAGAGAGGAAATGTAATCTGCAAATAGCATTTAGAGAGAAGATGGGGTTAATTGTGGATGTGCCCAATCCGGGATATGGAACCACTAATGATGGGAATACAACTAGGCGTTTCTTTGAAAATCCAAATCTAGCAGCTGAAATTACAGATGTGAATTTGAAATCATTATCCCTAATACATGCTTGTTATTGAAAAAAATTGTGCAGATGATGAAATTAACATCGATACATTTTGTTATATAGAATGATAAAAGTATTGTTTTAGTAATTTATTTTTTAAGTGTTATCTTTCATCTTTTGAAGTGCATGCGTCTTAGTTTGATTATCCTCCATCAATACTTATTTATTAAAATTTAATTATAGTATCAGGGGTCTAAGAGAATCTCATTAAAAGATTCTCCGATATCTTAAAGGCAGTCTCAAGCGGACTGAATATAAATGAAAAGCATTCAAGTACTACTGCTGGGCTACCGCGTTGTTGTTCGTGGAATTATATCCGTAGTACTACATGCGACCAACTATCCATAAAGTTTTAATTCAAGGCACAAAAATCTCAAAGGAATCCATTCTTCCTTTGGGGCAACTTTCGGAGGAGGCGATGGAGGCCCGAAATTGAGACACGAGAAAATATCGTGAGCGATTCACTAGGAAACACTCGCGAGTTGCCACCAATGAAGACTTGCTTCGGAGATTGCTATTAACATCCGATACAATGATATTCATGTCAGCACCTATTAATGTTACAAAAATAACAAGAAAAATAGGCAAAGAAGTGAAGGAGCTCCTCCGACGATGAGAGTATTTAAGGCTGAAGGTAAGATCTCATTAATTTCATTAGATAGATATTTACGTGTTACCAGCTTACTTAAAAAAAATAATTATAGCTTAATATTATCGAAAATTGACAAGGTATGCGTAGGCAAGCAAAGTTTTGCACCATATTTAAATATTGAACAAAACGAGATTTTTTCATTCATGACATTGGGATTTTCAAAGCGAATTCAAACTAATAGTGTGTACAGAGTAGGAATTATACTTATAAACCAGCAAAACTGTAAACCAGTAAGTGTCGCAGAATTTTTTTCAGATTCCTCTTTAGGAAGCTTCAAAGAACATCGCGGTATAAGTTAGCCCGTGTATATCGTGGTACATCACTACTATTTTCCTCGCTTTAGGTGAAAAATTTCCGTAAAATATGAGTTCGCCATTTTGTTGTATACCTTATGCAAATATTCTATTGAGATCATTCAAACCAAGTAATATAAAGCATAAAGAATAGGTTTATAATACAGCATCGTCATTTATCCGATGATATTGCCAATTTGGATTCAGTTTTGGCTTGAAGTTGAAGAAATTTGTGAAAAATCGAAGACCGGCTTTTTTCGTAAAATTTGGTCAACTTTGACCCTTTTTAGAATTTTAATGAATGGAATGAAAAGTAAATGATTGGGTAATTATATGCAAAATGTATTTTAAAATAGCCATGCGAAGTTTCAAAGTCCGCACTCAAAAAAAAACATTTTCTTATCATATCATATATCATTTGGCCAGCTTTTTTCGATTCTGGCCCACTGTGTACGTGTACAAAGCTTAAAAATGTTTCAAATTTTGACTCTTCTGTTTTAGGCAAGCATTCTTTGTGACAAAAAAGTAATTTTGCGATCAAATTACAAAAATAGATGGTCGAGAATTATTTTTGTATCCCATAGGCGTCAAATAATCTGATTTAAAACAAGAATTCTTCTTAACAGAAAAGATGGGATTTGCATCCTTTAAGTGGCTATGTTTTCATGGATAAAGGAAATTAAATTTTATATCTAACTAAGAAAGAAAACTAAGGCATTTATCACTCATTGATTTGATTTATGAGGGTGCAAATCCATTTAGCGTTCCAAAATCCATTGTATGGAGAAATGATGACAAGGAATAAACTCAAACACATGCCCCACAAGGATTAGAAACTCGGTGATGGTAGGCAAGCACGCCAAAATCTCTCCAATCATTGCCAAATTTCTAGGAAGATTAATTGAATAGGGATACATTTGCCAAATTTTCCCTTTGTGGTGAGTTTCTTGCTCATAATTTCTGTGTTGTTTTCTGTTAATTTCAAGGAAGCTAACAGAGAAATGTTTTTTAAGGAATTTGTTTTTGACCGTAAGTAAAATAAAGCCTTTTCTTTTCAAGCTAAAAATATCATGTTAGTATGATACTTTTGGGAAAGGATATTAATGGCCAAACATTAAATGACAGAATTAGCTTTTAACATTAACAATACTAGGAGAAAGAAATCCTGATAAAAATGTATGTATAGTTTCATGGCTTTGTTTACTATCTCTAAAATCAAATTTTTTTTACAAATTGATAAGCTTGGTTTGGAAATTATTTTCAGGTTTGTTTTTCATGCTATATTATGAAATATTACTATATTATATACTATGTATTTTCAAACTATTTTTCATGCTATATTATGTACACCAGTGGAAATGTATTAACAGGAGATTCCTCAAATGAACCTTTCCTGAAATTACAGGTAAATTATGCATACATTGTTACAGAAAAAACAAAGATTTATGGTGATTTATGTATATTCATCTAAACGCACGTTCTGTTTGTGTTGGTTAAGTTATATATGAAATGGTCTGTTATGCTTGGCTGACGTGTTATGACACGCATAAGGCCTTTACTGAAGGTAAAAATACTATATTTTTTGGCCATGACTTGGGGATCGACTATAAAATAACATCGAATATTACCTGGTTATATACGATATGATAAATGAAGCAATTTCCATTCTGATATTTCAGTGTTATTTTTTTAGCATATCTCACGCTGCCAGCCTTTTCTTGACGTATTAACATTTCATATATGGACAAGTCAGAATGTTATTAAAGATAAAATGGTGAAACGGAATCGACCACAAACTGTACGTCATCCAAGCAAAATAAATAACGCCAAATACTGAGGAATACCTCAGCGCAAAACATCAAACCGATTTGGAAGTGTCTTATTTGGGATTCGGAGAAAAGTTCGGGAAAGTAACAGCGCGACCTAAAAATATATATCTCCCTCGGAGTGAACCAACAAGTAATATCCTTTTCCAAATATCTTACTTTGCCTACATCAGAAGAACTGAGGGCAATCGGTACATTCACTATTCCTCAGAAAGCCCTTAGGCAACGAGTCAACAATCTCGAGCTCTCATGACTCGCTTGCGGTGACCTCAGAGTTTTCAATATTTCCAAACTAGAATCATCCCATTTCCAAAGATCCAATTCGAAGTATTGGGAAAGTTGGAATGCAGCTTTTTACCTCTGCGATGAAGGTTTCGTTCTAGAGCTGCCTGGATTCAAACGAGGTCCATGCAGTCTGATGAGTTTATTTGATTAAACAAAAAAGGAATATTAAGGGATGCTATGTAAATTAAGTCTTATTGTAGTTTTGGGATTTCTAATACTGTTTTGTAAATAGAGTGGTGTTATTCCGGAATGTTTATGATGTTGTTTAGAATGCCATCTCCCACATTAGAAATGTCGGAGATGGCATGCTGTTGTGTATTGTTTGAATCTTTAAATAGGTGTCTTTTGTTATTTGATCAAGTCGCCAGCAGACTTGTGTCTAACCGCAGCTGAATTTTGTAAATAAATAAGTAAATAATATAAGCGAGAAAATCGACTTCAAAAGTATGTTGGATTAACTCTAGTATAGTGGTCGCCAAACAACGGTCCGTGGATCATTGACGGTGCCTGAAAAGCTTTCGGCGGTCCGTTAAAAAATGTGAACGTTATTTATTTATGTTTATTTTACCCTCTGATATATATGGACGGACACTTAAGGAACTCGGATTCATGAAGAAAATAGTCGGCAGGAGAGAAGAAAAAGTCCGTGAGCGATGTTACGTTGCGTTGGTCAGGCCTCGTCTTGAGTATGCGCGTATTGTATGGGATTCTGCCGAAAAGTTTTGTATTCGAAAAAAAAATTAATTCGAAAAGGCACATCGAAAGGCGAATAGTTTCGTAGGAAATTGTTACGACAAATCAGTGATTGTTACTCAATGCTTCAGGGCGCAGCATGGGAATTCTCAGTAGAAGGTAAATTCTCAGGAAGGTCAATTCTCAGTAGATGTAGCTGATATTATGCGTCCTCCCTGTTGCATAGACCTATCTTATTCTGAGAAAAAATCAGAAAAAAGATGCTGGAAAAAGTAAAAAAAATATTATTTTCTGCGAACGGTACACGAAAGTACTGAATTAGGGCATTGGAGTCAAGGTTCATGTACCCCCTGCCGAAAAGGGGTTTGCAGAGTACATATAGGTGTAGATGTAAATTTCCTTCTCATTGTTTGCTCAATTCTCTTCTTGTTACCAACAAAAGGTAGACGAGCGTCAACAATAGTGTTACAGGAATGATAACGTTAGAAAAAAGTTAAGGTGTCGTATGTCAGTACTTTCATTTTAAAACTTCGTCCTGGTGGTCCGCGGGATTCACAATTAATAGTTTAGTGGTCCGTGCAGCCCATAAGGTTGGCGACCGCTGCTTTAGTAAAAATCATGTGGCTTGAGTGAGTGCCGTAATCCGCAATTATGCGAGATTTGTTTTGGGCACTAATGGCATCATCAATATCCAGCTTTTATAAATTTAAGTGCTCGCTTTATATTTTAGGATCATTTGCGGTCTCTTTATCAAAATCCAGACAGAAACCTATTCAAAATACCTATCCCAAAATTTCTCGAATTAATACTTGATGCATTTCCTTTTTATTACTTTTCTTCCCTTTGGAGCTGAGCTCTCAGAAAGTTTCTTCGCCCATCTGACGAGTGTGAAGGTCAAGGAAGAAGTTGTGAGGTAAAAGTTCAAGCTCACTTGGCAAGAATATGATTCATAAGGCGCCTTGCAAGCATCCACCTACTCGAGGCGGAGGCAGGTCGTGATTCATAAGGCCTTTCCAAATATCGGCGAATAAAATGAATACCTAAGGATTAGGAGTGGAAATAAATCATCATTTAAAATTTACCTCAAGTTGAGCGGAAATGAGAAACGCTCACGCCGAGCTTTATTATCCTGACCGGCCACCTAGTGAGGAGAGAGCTCAGAAAATTTTTCAATATCTGATTATCGAATCTCCAGCACCTTAATTCCATGGAGAAAGTAACGTATAATAAAGAACAGCTGAGGATTTAGAATACATTCCTTGTGACTGTATAAAGTTCGGCCACAAAATGGAAGAAAAAGTTGAAAAATACGATTTAATTTAAAATTTAGCCCTTTCGAATAAGAGTGGAATAGAAATGCACGAGAATATTTGTGGGCTTCTTTGAAGTGAAATAAGTTTGTGATAGTATGAAACATTGAAGAGGTACAGTGAACGAATGAGACGTTGGCTTGTTCACTCTCCTCTGAAATTGAAAGCAATGAATGTCATGCACATTTTTTCAAAACATTCAACAGACCGCATAGAATTTTCGTGTACACTTAATGCAACATCTTTTCAGTTCCGAAGAAAATCACAACGCATCCATAAATAATGCCTCTCTTTCGCGTAACTTGATATGTTATATTGTATTTCTTTGCTCAGCTATGACAATTTACCACAAGATCTACATTTTAATTTCGGCAGCATTTGGATTGAATTACACCGACTTAATGAATAAACTGTCCTGAAAATCCTATTTTAATTTTCAACTTCGTCATCTTCAAGCGTTTGCTGAGATTAATAGATCGTCCAATTCCTATCAATCATGAGTAGGCATTCTAATATTTAGCCGTCCGATTACAATAACAATATGTGCCATAGGAGGAATAATTTCCCGAAAAATACAATTCGAAATTATTTTTAAAAATTACTCAATTAGATAGTCTATTTATCTGTTTAAGGAATTGGATCTTTGGCTCATGAACCTCATATCGCTCCTATGGCAAGAAAATTTGGTGTGATGTAAAAAAAGGCGAAAATAAAATTATTATAGCTTAACGCCCAACAGGATGTACGTTTTTACTCTAATAAAGTAGAATTTTTTCCCTTATAAGTTTCAGGAGACTTGTGAACTGACAGTAAATACATAAGCAGCGCCATAACCTTTTGGAGTGTGGTTGGATCATGACGTTAGTACCGAATAACTGTGCACTCTACTCGTGCCTAGGTTATTATTTAAAGAGACAAAGGATGGAAGTAGCGCCGAGGAGATGATTGATCAACAAAACCATAATCGATAGGGAGTTCTACATTATTTCTGCAATTACCTCCATGACTGCAGGAAAATTTCAGAGCCAGAGTTGGGAGCGGGATTGTCCCGCATGATTGAGACAAAAATTCTTATATGTCATAATGGCTGGGGGTAAGTTACAAGGAGGAGAAGGAATTGTCGACTAGTGCGGAATATTAGGGCAGATGAACCTACTGAAATGTAGAAAACCAAAGTAATAATTCGGGACATCGTCTCACTAATTTTTACACTTATTAGAATAACGTAGGCCCTAAACAAGATTTGATGATTATGTATGAATTTTTCTTCTTTTATTGTTCGTAAATGATCTAAAATACAATAGTATAATTATGAGTGATATATAATTTACTTACGTTATTTTGGATACCTACTTGGATCAATTTACCACAGGCAACTACTGAGAGTAATATTGAGCACCGTCGAGGGCCGAATTTTCAGAATTTAGATTCCGCATGAAAAGAAGAATTCGATATGTCTTATTCCGAGAGTATAAAATATAGACCTGCGCTCGCAATGTATCCATCCCGAACCATAGCTTTAAGGAGTATATCCCTGTTGTTTCTTGTCCGATAATTTAGTCTTTTGAGGATACGGGTCACTGCGGGTATTATTCGGGTGTGGAACAGGATATCTGCATCCGTGCAGACTTTTAATATGGAATGGTAATATTCACCCTGTCCGTCGTTCAATCCCTGGTAAGGACATGTTGACACAGCAACATGCTAAAACTACCTGGAATTGTTGTAGTTGGTGTGGCTAACGTTATGTGGAAAAGCCAAAAAACGGTGCGGGAATCAATGCGCTGATCACGTGTCACTGTAAATGCCATCTAAGGATGCCTCATAGGGATGGCGCTTGGATTTTGCTTTTTACTTTTAATATTCACTAGAAAAATAGAAATATGAGATCCGAACGTTACAACTGTGGCTATTCCGGAGAGAAAGGTGGAACTTTTACATCCAAACTTCTCAATAAGATGATGCTCTCTGCATAAGGTATTTTGACACATTCTCAACAAGATATTTTGGCATATTTCAAAAGGAGCTGTAACACTTGGGTTTTCTGGATTCCTGGTATCTGGAATACGATTTGAGAAGCCTCTCCCCGGTACAATTCTAATGCGTAATCTTAAGGGATTAACAGTACTAACTCTTTCGAAAGCGGGTCACGCGGATAGTTTAAATTTATCTCACACAATCCCAGGTGTTGTGTCTTGTCATCTTAATTTCCGATTTCTAGCTATTATTATTCAAATTACTCCCTGCACATAAATGATGAAGAACACTCCAACATATAATAATGGATGTAGGGTTTTAAATGTTACTAATAGAATTTTCAAAGTTGAGAGTTATTGATCCATCCAATAGCAAACCCATTCATGTTTTACATCACCTGTGTATTTTAATTTCGTTCAAATCCTAATTTCTCATCCATTTTTGTCTTTCAAAACAGTTTTGTTATAACAGCACGAGGTCCTGCGCCGTTTTATTCTGCTTCCTCAAAGCTCTTAAATCATTGTTTACAGAGCCCCTGTTGAACTTCGAGTGATAAGGCATAAAAAACGGGAAATGAAGAATAAATTAGGGATCCTTGCAACGTTTACTTAGCCAACAACGCAGGTCTTGAAATTCTAAGAACTTGGAAATATTTTCAGGGAGCTTACCCTATTATAACCTGGAAAAAGAAAGGTTTTCAAGGAATAAAGATAACGAAATATGGCAACATTGTGGGCGGAAAGTTGTCGGGTGAAAAATGATGAAAATAAAACATCGCGAAACCAAAGATTGGGTCTTCTGAGGATGGGATGAAGAGAGAGCACTGCGATGACATCGAGAGGAAGGGAAGGTAATGGGAAGCTTTTTCTGAGGCACAATAGTTGACTGAAGACCGTGATGGAGGGAACCGTATGAGGGAAGACCTAGAATGAATTTTGTGAAGCGAGTGACGGAGGAGGTCGGTGAGAGGAGGTTGGAAGGGATGAGTGGATTGGCAGGGCACACGATAACTTGGGCGTCAGCGAACCAATATTTGGGAGGATAATCCATGATGACGAAGATGTAACAAGGGCTCATTTTAGTACTTCCTTTCTCATAATTCATCTCAGGGATAAATTTGTTCAATGCGAGGTGGAATATGATGTATGAAAATTATTCAGCCAATGTTTGACATAGGCAATTGAAAATTAATGCTTTAGAGGCTGCAAATTTTGAAGCTTATCATTTCGTTTTGTTTTTTATTGTTTTCTTTTTGTTGAAAGTTGGAGGCATTCCAATGAATAGCTCTATTTTCAGTGCTGTTGTCGATACCTATACCCCTTAATTAATTTTGATAGAACAGACAGGCCTGACAGAGAGCCAAATCCTGCGAAATATCCTTTAAAAATGTTTCCTTCCCCTTAATAAATCTCAAATTATTGCTCTTTATTTGTTTCAAACATAAAATTTTGGGATTACTTTCATCAGAGTTTTGAGGTAAGCTTATGAATACTAATTTCGGACTTAATATAATTGTATAAAGGATTAACGTCATTAAATTTCAATTTCAAATGTATTCATTGCTTATTCTTTAATAATAAATGAAATCGATCGATTCGACCGAAACTGCGTAGGAATACACAGATTAATTTTAAAATTTCATCCACGTTTTGTGCTGTTGTATCACATGCACCGATTTTTAATGGAAGGGTAAAAATTAGAGAGATAACAACGGAAAGAAGAATGTTTAGCAGATTAAAATTTAAAACTTAATTTCATGAGAATGAGATGAAAAAATGTATTGAGGATCAAAGGAGTATCCGAGGATAAACACAAAGATATTTTAAAAATAAATTTTGTCACAGCTGCTAAAGTTCAAGTCATTTTATCTAATTTTTATGAATTTTTCCTCTTATCACATTAAATTATGCATAGTTTTTTTTATTTCTTCATTGAGCTGTACTTCCCTGTTTCCTTAAAGTTAACTTTTAATATCGATCCTGTAAACTTCTATGCTAATCAAGGCTACCATTCACACCCAACTCCGTAACTTTCGAAGTTGCTCATCTCGGGGAATTTTTATTCCCGCCGAATTTTCAAGTTAGACGAGTGCTAAACTTCAAATTCAGCAGCAGTTTCTGACAACTACTCCGCATTATGATTTGAATTTATAATATATGACCTTTAACTACAGGTTGAAGAGTGAAGAACGAGATGTCGGAATCTACCATTTGTCGCAAATTATGAAACATCCTCGTTTATTCTCGTTTCTGTATCACTGTGAATAAACCCACGGGGCCTCCAGATAGCCATATGGCTTCGGCTTAAGTGGTCCCGGGCTCGATTCCCGGTGGGGGCTTATGTGCGAAATGACCTTAGCTGTCGAAGTACTATTTAAATTACTACTACTAATAAACTCATTTGTAGAATTAAAATGGAATGTCTCATCGTAAAAAGTGGAGACAAGTACGATAAGAAATTAGATAAATAGATAGGTATTTTTATCAAGTCCAAATTAATTAACAGTCTCAGGTGAAATCTGGTGGAGCTTCGTTCTAAATTACACTAAGAAATTAAAATATTACTGTCCACCAAATATATTTATTTACGACCAGGTTTCGGTGTTGGGTTACACCACCAGGTGTAACCCGACACCGGGTTATTTTTGAGTCCAAATTAATTAAGTTTTATAACATATACATACATTTTGTTACATTTCTGCTTTTAAACGCCGTCACCATTTCGACAAATGACATTCAGGCAAAGATTTACTCCTACGCCTTACATTGGGTATTAGAACTATAAGGGATAAACGGTGAGAAACGAAATAGTGACTTGAATATTTGATTATTCCAAGAGAAATCTGTTGGAAAGTCATACTTAAAATACTCTGAGATACATGTAATACTGCCCACCTAATGATAGATTGATTCAACACCGAAATCATAGCCTTTAAAATAAATAACTCCTGGACAGTTTATACATAGTAAATGTTTATAATGACTTTTGTCTCTAAGTATAAACTCCAAGATAATTAACGATTAAATCTATCGATTATCGATTATTAGACAAATGCCAAATTTCGAAAATCATTGATTAACCTAAAATCCCAGATTATCAGCAAATTCCATTTAATCAATAATTGATCATTATTAACAACTAACTTGACTGTGGTAAAAATGGATTATGCTCATTTATTGATTTCATGGTATATTAAGGATATCAGTATAATGGCTGAATAATGTGTGTTATTGGACGCTGAAAGGGAAAATTCCGCCTACTATAAAGCTTTAAACTGAGAAATGTAAGAATCTCTTTCCTTTTAACAAGGCTACTCCATCGTATTTAGAATATATTCCTTCTTTAGGGAATCGATGGGCAGCTGTGGAAGTGAAAATAAATCTATATAACAGTCGTTATTGTTTCCTTCCGCAAGAGTTATTTAAATAACGGTTAACGGTTTCGTATGAAACCAGTTCATCTTAGAATACTAATATTTTTTAATATCCCCAGCTATGTGCTATTGAAACACTCTACTCTCTTGATGGATATAACTATTATTTTTCTCTTACGGCGATATTAGGCCAAAACGTCCTCTCTTTCACCTAAACTCTGGAGATATTACATGATAATAATATCACTATAACAAATCATAAGAAAATTGACAACAAATTAACTGTTTCAATAGAAATTAATATTTCCGAACATAAAGAGATCGTCATACAAATTGTATTGCTATCATAAAGAGTTTACGGAGAGGATAATTTTAAAAACGATTTAATTTCACGTGTAAATCTTATTTCACGCTCATTGTGGTTTCAACCGAGGTTTAATGATACCTCTTACGTCTTTGGCATATATAATCTCACTTGATTTGCTTAGTAGTTGCAACCTACTGCCTAAAATTCGTGTACATATAACTTGTATAAAATTTTCCATTAACTTCTTTTTGTCCTTTGGAAGTAATAAAAATAAATCCTTCGTTTTGGCAGTCAAGGACCACGCTAGCCATGTGGCGTTAATGTCGGGACAAGTTGTAAACGAATCGATTTCCACGTTGTCTATTAATGACTGATTCAATTCAGATAGCTAACCATATTCAACATGATGCAGGAAGGTCATAGAATAATTTTACCCCCACAGGGATCGTTACAGAGTAATGGTGAATAATAGCGAATTATATTAAATATTTGCACTGTTGCAAATATCCTATTCCACCCCCGAACCATATCCGCGGGCCATATATCCGTATACGTAAGAGATATTATTATTACTGTCCGACCCGAAAGAACAAATAATCCAACCTGTAAATATACTCCCGAAAAATTGCTGGTTTGCAGAGTTATAATAATAATAATCAACTTTATTTCAGGGCGAGATTGAGACTAATAAATCTCTTCTTTTCCTCGAGTAAATTATGTCGATGTGAGGACTATTCATTTCCATACCGTGTCTATTTTCAGACTTCGGTCATCGACTGAGAGCAATGCTACTCTCAGTCGTCGCCTATGGTATATTGATGAAATGTAAGTATCTCAATATTGATGAAAGTAAGTAAGTAAATATATTACGTATGTAACTGTGATACTTATCACCGATATTTAAATTCTATAATATAGACACAGCCAATTCCAAGAGTAAAAGTTCCTGGGAGTCATCATCACGGAAAATCTAACCTGGACTAAACATATATCGTACTTCGTAGCATCCAGAAAGCAGCCGCTGCCAGATCTAAACTGCTCCCTCTCCTCAACCGACAAAGCAAACTAACAGCAAGTACCAAACTCAGGTTGATAAAGTCATGTATCTTACCAATTGTGACATACGCGGCGGTAATATGTTGCAACACCACTAACAAAAACTTAAACAAACTCACCATCTTATACAATAAATGTATACGACTAGCTGTGTGTAGCAACAAATTAGTTCCACTTAAGGAAATATTACGCCATCACCGGACTCCAAAATTCTCAGAACAGTTACTGGCCATATGTAAAAATTCTCTTGGAAATTGCAGCCCGTCAACAATCCCTAATACAGAAAAATGTGTAAGGGTGATTTTGCGCAAGATGGTGCGCACCCAGGAAAAATCCCAAGGAAGAATGGAAGACATTTCTCCAAGGCATTCGGTAGACTTTGTGGGCAAGGACTTTGCGATTTTTCGCTTACGATTCTATCATCTTGTGTGGCCGGTGCTTCTATGACGCCGCGACTGCGAACGATGCCACCATGTGAACGAAATCGCAAAGTCCTTGCCCACAAAGTCTCCCGAATGGCTTGGAGAAATGTTCTGCCGGGATATCTCAACGGAAGTAAGTGCCACTTCCTTTGTGGAGACCCCCCGAGGATGGAAGCCTTGCTTCCGAAATGATCATTGGGCTTCCCAGAAATCGGTAATCCGGAGCTTCCCGTTTGTCTTTGAGCGCGAGTTCCGCTTGCCGAAAGACGTCTTACGGAGTGTTTTTAAACCTCTAATTCATATACAGCCGTATTCCAACCTTCTCTTTTTCTTACAATAATTACTCTGCTTGAGTCACACACCAAGAGGAAATGTAAAAAAATAACAAACTGAATAGTAACCTTCATATATAATTATCATACCTCGTCTAAGGCGGGCGTTATTCGAGTAAGGGTAAAAATTAGTTTGACAAGATGTCCCGAATTTTGCGGTATAATTCCGCTTCCAACTCTGGTCCAGAAATTTTCCGCGTTCCTGCAGTCATGGAAATCATCGCATGAATAATTTAATCAATCGTCTCCTCGGAGAAACTGCCATCTTTCGCCTCTTTAAATAGTAACTATGGTAGAGTGCGCATTAATTTGGTAACGTAATGAAGTACCCGCTTCCTAAATGGTTAAGAGGTTACTGAGTTACATGTGTTACTGTGAGCTTAGTAGTTCTGCAAAACTTATGAGGGAATGAACTCTCCCTTATGAGAGTCAAAATCATGCCCTGTTGAATTTTAAGCTACTTTTAAGCTCTTATGATAATTTTATTTTTAACATCATTTTACTTTAGAGCCAAATGTATCTGCACAAAGAACAACATGTTAGTCATGATCCGCTGGTCGACGACTCTTTGGGCAAACAAAGACTTAAACTCATTCAAATAATAATTAGTCGACGATCGATTTACCATTTAAAATAATTTCGAAGGGTTTCTATGAGCCAAATATTTATACCGAACCACATGATGAGAACTATTAAATGTATTTCAATTTGCCCATCGAAATCCATTTCCGTTCAGATATTCGAATGCGGGACTCCAGAGCAAGTTGGAAAGCTTCTTAATAATTCCTCACCCGCAGGAATACATTTTTAGATAACCTTTAACTTGGTTCAGCGGTGACGGATTTTTCTTCATCGAAAGGCCACGTGAACTATTCGGCGCATAAAAATACATCAGCTCTCACTTGTTTTGCGTGTTGGCCACATTTAGACTGTTTAACGTCGAAGTTGTTTGAAGGAAAAAGCTTTTAATCGCTATATAAACCTAGGTGTAATATGCTTCACTATTTCAATTTTAATTGACTATATGGCATATAGGGAGTTGGGAAAAAAATCCTCCAATGTGTTCAACTGTTACAGGAAGTGACCAAGACGGTAGCACTGAACGCCCAAAAAGGTCGCATTTGG
This sequence comes from Ladona fulva, assembly GCA_000376725.2. NCBI lineage: Eukaryota > Metazoa > Arthropoda > Insecta > Odonata > Libellulidae > Ladona > Ladona fulva. Next base: position 3,283,903 of record KZ308122.1, on the reverse strand, counting down.
CCTAAAGGCCAGTTTTCCCTACCTCCGGGTTAGTAAGTCCTTCCGGCAGGACGACTGTATGTAGCTGTTACACATTCACTTCTGAAGGTAGGGAGTTTTGAGATGCGAGTTCAAGGTTTCATAAATTCTTTGGGAAGCACCCGATCGTGCGACGGAGAAACCACAATAATTCAGGACACATCTCTTGCATTCCTTGAGCACACACCCCGCAACAGTTTATCATGCTCAAACGTAAATACCACCCGCGAACCGAAACCTCTCTGCCTTCAGACTCCTTTCGGGGAAAGCGCGATTCTTAATCCTCACCCGACACAGCATCCTGAATCGCATCTCCTCCCACTCCCCCACACCCTCCCCTACGCACCGCTCCCTCCCGCCGAGAACCGAGCCGCTTCTCACTCACCACCGCGCCCTCGACGGAGGCGGAAGGAAGCTCCGGGAGCCCTCACTTTAATGCCGCACTCTCCGTGCTCGCGATCGCGTCGGACTCCGTCTCCGAAGACCGACTGGAGACAGCAGGGTTACGGTCACAGCGGCTTCGGCGGAAAGGTCTAAGGACCCATCGCAGGTGGACTGCATCTCGGATCCGTTCGATAATCGTTGGTGTTCCCTTTTTCCTCCGGAAAAAAATGTGGAGAGTTTCCAAGACGACGTTGGCGTCGCAGGCTGCGGGATTTCCAGAGGGTTTTCCGAGGAGTTCCCTGCTCGTCTTTCTGATCATCGCCGTCGCGGTGACCGGTGAGTCTCTTTCCGTGCCGAAGTTTATCGCCCCCGGTTGTCTTATTACGCGAGTGGACGTCTGTTGATTTTGTCCGTGAGTAAATTCCGCCGGCGGAGGAAGCTGGAGTTGATTTTTTCGTACCGGTGGGTTTGTTATCCTTCGCTTCTGCCGCAGGGGATTGTTTGACGTATTGTGCTCGGGGGAGCTTTCCGTCGGCGCATTTTTGGGAAGGACGGTGCCTCGACGTTGGTTTGTTTGGAGTTTTAAGTGTCGGAGGACTGCATTCGGGTGGCGAGGAGGTGGAGGTTTAAGCTCTTTGAGGCGGTTTTCGTTCCCTCCTTGGCGGCTCTCGCAGCTGTCGTGCGCCAACATATTCTCATCGTTGTTTATTCAAATTATCCCGCTACTTTTGAGCTTTGAAATACTTAAGAAGTTGGTCGAGAAATTAAAGGAGTGTTGAAATTTCTGAGGCGGTAAAGAAATCAAAGAGGAATACAAAGGTGTCTTGTGACCTTAAATGTGTGTTTAGATTAATATGGACTTCTAAGATCGAAGAATCTTTCATTGTATTTTTTCATGATTTGAACGAGAAAAAAGATTCAAGGGACTTCCACATTTTATTTTAACCTTTCATATATCTGTATAGTATGCTTGATCTTTAGACATGATTAAACTATATATCATGCCAGAACCTTCATTAAGATTACTCTATTCACTTCACTTGCATCAAAATAAGTTACGCGATATTTCATGCTCGACTTATTTCGTTATTTGATTCTCAATATACTTTATATATCGTCATTTGTGAATTAAATATCTTAATACTGATACCTGTATGGATATTTATGAAATGGATTCATTTGTCTTCTATAGCATATCAAGGCATAGTTTCCTTAATAGTGATACATTTCTTACCTTCTAACTCTCAAGATAGCTTAAAAAACCGGTATGGCACAAGGAAATGCAAGTTTTTTTGGGCATTTCGGACTCTGAAAGGAAGGAAATGTATCTTTGATAAATCTTTATGGGTTGGCTTACCATATTTCCTGTTTAGACATGGAATGTCAAAGTTTTTACATATAATCCGAGTATATTTCTGCCGTTCCGGTTTGATGAAAAAACACGGAGAAAAAATATATGGTAAATAACGAATATTTCATTAATATGAATAATTTAAACGCAAAATGTCTTGTAAAAGTGAGGCTACACACACTTAGAGTGTCCTAAAGATATATAAAACTAACTCAGACAAAGTTTTAAAGCATCTTCCCGGTTTCGTTCCGGATTTATCATTTTCCGACGGGAGATCTTGTTGATAAGGGTTTTCTTAGCATCAAAATATGGTTACTCTAGTCATAGGTCAGACCCGTGGTGAAGAATGCGTAAGGCTGCATTAAAATCGGAAAATATTTCTCAGCAAATTTTATACTATATACTTTTTAGAGAATGACATTCTTTACGTGGTCTCCAGAAAACCAAGTAGGTACCGTGTTTATCTCCTTTTAAAGCAATCGGGTGTGTTCGATTCCTGGTGGTCGACCAAACGTACAAAACGATCTAAGCTGCGGAAGCATCTGTATGAAAAGTACAAGGATGTTTTGTTTGCGTTTAGAATTCTTAAGCGATGCGGAATATAATAATTTTTTTTCTCTCCGCATGACGAAGGCGTTAGAATTTTGTTGTTGAAATACATCAGCTTTTTAAACCTTTTTTGTTACAGATAACTTTGTTTGCCACAAAAACAAAATTGGTATAAAAGTATATATCTTGGAAAATGTTGCACCAAATATGTCAAATGATTGTAATTAGCTAAATATTTGGCTTTTATGGATTGTTAGCTATGAATGACTGTTTGAGAATGGAGAATTTAAACCCTAATCAGCCATAATTTAAAAATACCTTTTGGTTAAATGAAAACAAAATCTGACCAGTTCCACATAAATGTATTTGAAAAAGGCGACCGGTTTCGATGGTTTAAGACTACCGGAAGAAGTCTAGGACTTACACATTTTCAAATATATTTTCTGCGGACGTTGTCAGATTTTATATTTATTTAACAAATAAGTTCCACCAGATATCGCCAGCACTAATTAAGAATACCCTGACATGGATCAAAACTATCTCTCAAGACTTTATGGAGATAGCTTTTGAGAAAACCACTCTTATCTTTCTCTCATTGCACTTTTAGCTTGAAATATAATTTTCCATGCCATCTCTCCTTCTTTCCAAACCGTAAGAGCCTTTCGGCGGATCGTTATGCAAAACAACATGATACAGAGAAAGATGGTGGGAGATAACTTATTCAATTTATCACCGAAGTGAAATTGCTTGTCTATGCTTCATAAGAGCTGAGACGAAATTTATGTCACGCCTTTGCTTCTGATATTCCTTCTATCGGTGATGTCATTTGGAGCGGAAGAGATTTCCTGGTAAGGCGAAGCCAAGAAAACCTTTGTCATGAATCTCTCACGTATCTGAAGCCGTAGAATCTCACCATCGGAGTCATTGTTGATATGAATTTTATTACATCTTATTCTTCGATATAATGCCGTTTGTGTTGGATCCATGGATTCATGAATAAAGTCATATTCAAGCCCGTGAGCATTATGATATGGAAATGTCATCTCAAAATCGGGTTTGATGATTCAAAATCGCGACATTTTCAAAAGTACGCGACCGCGTTTGGGTCTGGTTCATATATATCGATTCGCCCTCCATGAACTACGTAAACGGATGAATTAAATTGATTAGCGCCTCTCTTTGATGTGAATGCCTCAGATCCGCAAACATTGGGAGGACATTTTATTTATATTATATATTTCCCTTTCACAACCGCATCGTCCAGTGAATTTATTCCGAATTTTAATCCAAATAAGTACTTTAAAACGCATCTTCGATAATATGTGACGCAGTAATCGCCGATTATATGCGATCGAGGACGAAAATATAAGCTTATGATGGTCATTTCTTTGTGAATTCACAAATTTTCTCACGATATTATGTTTGCACATTTTGTCGATTTCTTGGGAATCAAATCGCTAAACAATCTCAAGCTACATACATATATCAGGGGTGGATTTATAATTAGGAGCTAGCTGAGGGCTTCAACCTTACGTGGGGCCTCAATAAGACTGTGTTAATAAATTCCAAATAACGAATTGTTCTGGTGTTTTACTTCAAGAAAGAATTTTTTATTTGTTGAGTAACCCTACGTACTGTGTTTATAGAATATACCAAATCGTTTATTTTACTATATCGTGGAAAGTCTATCCAACATTCAAGTAATTTATAGAAATACTGAATATTGTAATTCAAAACTTTGTTTGTTCTCGCCATGATGAAGCGACTGAGATATACATCGGATGTATATTTGTGGACTTTATGAAAAATTAGAATTTGTAATCATAGTTCCTACTGGGGGGCTCCATCTGATTTGCCTTTAGGGCTTCGGGTTGCTTAAATCCGCCCCTGAGCAACTTATCATGTTCATTTAGCCCTTATGCAAGTCTATCATCTCAAGATTCCCATCCTGCATCTCGAAGCATCTGAGTCACTGATTTGTCGTGACGATCGGATGTAAGGTCACTGTATTTGTTGAGTAACGCAAATACCAGATCATCAGTTACTGATCAGATGCGACGATCGGACGATGATTAGAAAAAATCCAGGAGATTACGATTTAAGAGAAGATTCCAGATTATACGCGGCTCCGCTACCTGTACCTATCTAACAGTGAACTTAGGAGAAAGAAACGCGATAGAAAACCTTTCAGAAACTACTTCTAGAGAAGGATACACGGCGGCCGTTAAGTGTGCAAGCGTAGCGAGGAGGGTGACATTTGAGGTGGTAAATTATTGAGAAAATTTGAACTTAAAATCCTTGAAATCTATTTAAATACCCTCTTTCGTACTCCCCACTAACTCTATAGAAATCAAGACAGAGCCCAATGCCCTTGTTTGGAAATACGTCTTAAATTATTATTTCGAGAATGAGAACTGATGACGCAAATGTTACGATTCTCGTTACCATTGAAACGTATTCAAACGGGTTTATTAATCTCGATATCTTTTTCGATTATCTCTTATTTGATTATCTTAATATTATATAATATTTCTTCTCTTTATTCATGGGTTCTTTCCTGGTTCTAGAAATAAAAATGTTTTCGGTCTTAGAAATTAAATTCATTGTTTTCTAATCCGTGATGTGGAAAATTTGGGGAAGTGTTAATACACCTGGGAAGCGCTATTTGGAGACTTATTTTATTTGCCTCTCTCCGCTGTTTTCGGCTTCACTTTTCAAGGATTGCCGTCGTGATTTGTCTTGCTTAGCTTAATGCAAGGGGAGAAAGCACATCTCTCCAAGCCTCAGACTAATTGCTTATACCCCGGAAATGTCCCTCCGGAGCAGTGCAACTCTCCTAAAATCCCTTTGCAAGTCGAAAAGGGAGGAGTTATTGGGATCTCGCTGAGCAAAGCACAATGGTAGAGGGGGAAAATGATGGATCCTTCCAGGAAGAAATAGTGGGGTAGGGTTATTTAGGTGGATATTATTCCTGGTCTATGTTCACACTTGGGGTTTATAGAAATTTTATTCAGTAGTAGATCATACACCCAAAAGAGGATTTGATGGTCCTTGTCCTGTATTAAAGTCTTATAACTCCAGTATATAAATTCTTTTCGAGAATGGAGCAAATATTCTGTCCTACGTAGACTAATATACCAATATTAATTGTGTAGCTAATGGTGTCGAATGATTTAACTGGCAAAGAAAAGCATTACGTTGAAGATCAATGGCTCAATACGTGTAATGACTATTGATGCAATTTGAAAGGCAGCGGACTAAGTAATGGCTTGATAGCGTTCGCTATAATTGTGTTATACTATCGATTATTTAATACCCTGGTTTCTGGATAGCTAAGTGGGAAGCGCGTTCTCCTTTGGTGAAAGGGGTCCTGTGTTCGATTCCAGGTGAGAGCCCATAATCTGAACCCGAAGTGTTCTCGGTTTTTAAAGCACTTTTAAGAATACTACTACTGCTTAATACTGACTTAAGATTTGTAAGCGAAATGAATTGAGATTTCTCGAAATGAATTGATGATTTTCTCTGAATTAAAGGATATTTTTCTCTAGGTTTGAGTTTCTGAAGAGGTGGGTAGTGAGGCACTGCTGTTTTTTAAAGAAGTGCTCGAAGTATTAAATGATTTTCGATTATACCAATTGTTTGGATGCTGTGTCACTCTTATTGTTCCTGCTACCAAATATTGACGAATAGAATATTCCTCATTCGTCTTTTGTTACGGAGATAGAGAAAAATGCAAATTTTATCAGCAGCTGTTGCCTCAGCCTTGTTCATGACTGTGACGGTCTGGAAGCTACAGAGGTATTAGTTACGTTGAATGGTGGCAGTGATTAATATCTCTCCTTATGGAATGTCTCGGAAGGTGTTGCTCATAGAGAAATTGTGCTTTACTTATGCAGACTTGCTCCGCTTACGGCATTTTGGTTCAATTAGAAAAGCACAGGCAAATGCTCCTCAAGTTACATCTTGCTTGGTAAGCCTTATTCCCTCTCAAGGTCTTTCAGTAGTTAATTGTGGGGGGATCAAGTTCAAACCGGGCTTTGGGGTGTACACGTTAGAGGCATGTTATACAGTAATACCCCAACTTACATTAACCCGAGTTAGGCGGTTACATATTTTCATCTCCCGTTTCGTCCGTAACACACGAAAGTGGTCAGCTTGATAGAAGCACTCGGCTCGATTGGAAAGACTTACAAATATATAAGAAAACAGAATCCAACGAATAACGAATCGAGGAATAACATTATCATTACCTTACTACGGAGAAATTCTATGCGGAAAAAAGAAGTGATAGTGTCGTCAGATGAGTGTGACATTTTATGAAGCTATCAATGTCGAAATAACCTCTTTTTAGGTAACTAGTTTATTAAAAAATTATAAATATGTATAAATAACTACAATTTTTATAAAATATTTTCTTGTTTTTTTGTTAGTCCTTGATCCTAAATTAACAAAGTTATATGTATTTATATGTAACATTGTACCCCGACCTTCGCAGATTCGACAAATGCGATGTTCCGTCGGTCCCGTCTAACCCGTAACTACGCGGTATTTATTTTCATCTTCACTGCAATTTGGCCTTTTAGGTATCACTGTACATACTGTATAGATATTTCCCCTTTAATGGAAGGTTGGCTTTCAAGTTAACGATTACGTCCTCTTAAATATGCGTGTACATTTGGACAGAGATAAACTTGCTAATTGTTCAACCTGTATAAAGATATGCCTTCGAGGCCAAGTATGTTGAGATGCGCAGGTTCACTCATAAAGCGAGAATGGATGCATCAGTGTTACTTATACAGCCAGGATCTAAAACGTTGGAGTAAGGTTAAAAAATTATGACTTAAAAATGGAGAGGACGTCATTTTTGTCACAAGAGGTCGTTGGAAAAATGCATGTATTTGGTGGGTCTTTACTGAAACCTGGTACCGTGTTTTTTTTCCAACCGTATCCCGCGCCAACTCTTTTATTTCATGGAATGATCTGCAATTCTCCAGATGCATGTCGTCCCTTAGCATGGGAATTCTAGGCCCTCTTCACGTTCTTGGCCGAGTATTTTTCCTTCCAAGCTGTCGTCCAAAAGCTCGCTGTGTCTCTATATATCTGAAAGTCAAGTTTTTCCTTCTCAATCAGTAATATTACCAATACTTCAGAAGATCATCACGGACCTGATTGAGCTCCTGGCAAAGGGATTAATTAGGGAAGGTAATTTTTCGCAAAAAAACTGTTTTCCAGAGATTGGTTTCTCTGGAATTAGTTTTAGCGAAATCGATTTCCGAGGAATTGGCTTAGGAAAAATTATCCTCCGATAACTCACTTTCGCGGAGCAGGGTCATCTGCTCTCTCAAAAATTATTTCGACCTATCGATGACACCGGCTTCCGGAAAATTGGTTCACGGGTGATTAGACATCGGGGAATTATTTTCCACAAAAGTAAACTTCGGGAGAGTCAGTATCGGGAAAGAGGCTCTCGGGAAAACGGGACACCTAGGAGCGACTTAGCATCTAGCCAAGAAGCACAAAGAGGATTTTTAGATTCCGCGCTGGTTTAAGTTATTTTTTTTTTGGCTCCGGATCCGAAATCTCCTTACTATCGACCAAGGGGTGGTTTGGGGAGAAAAAATGCGACGGGACCGTGGGAAAGGATGATGGAAAACGAGATAAGGGAGAAAGTGAGAGGAATCTAGCTGGAGAGGAATGCGGATAGGGTAAGTGGAGATAAGGATCGGCTGATAAAAAAGCGGCGGAGGACTAGAAGGAGGGAAAAGCTCAGAAGACTATAAAAGGAGTGCGGGTATGAAGATATAGCAGGAGAACAGTAAGGTCATCTGTTATTTAATTGCGATCGAAAGAGATTAGTGCTGGGACCCCCCTGGTCAGAGCGAAAAGGGCTTATTTTCTCCGAAAGGGAAAAAGAGGGGATGTGGGAACCATTCTAAAGGAAGATCTGATTTTAAGGCCGCTGCAGAATTTTATCATACCCCCCATGCGCTATTTTGACATCAAAAGAGAATCTAAATTGGAGGAGGAGGAAATATTTCGAGTCGAAACTTTGGTTTTATGTTTCTCTTAAACTTTATTCGTCCCGAATTGTACATCTTTATTGGTGATGTAAAAAGGACGATTCTGCCGAATGAAGGTAACTACCTGTAAGCAACAACGAGCCCTATTGAAGCTTAGCGCTGTTGTGTTACTGGAGGAAAGAAGTGAATTTAAGCGAACGTTTTTGAATCGAGTCAGTTTTTTGGCCAAAATTGAATGTAGGTAATCAATTTTGTTTTCAAATTTTGGAGGTAAATACATGGGTTGGTGTCCGATTGGTAGGACTCGAAATCGTTCTGAATAATACGTGACTTATATTATTCCTTGGTATGTGTAAGAAATTTCGGAAAATTTAAGTTTAATTGCATTAATAGATAAATCGATTCGATGAAATGAATTATTGCTCAGGGAATTTCTTTTCACCGCGATGGTTTACGTACAAACTTGCAATTTGTGGATTTAAACTATAAATATGTTTACATTTATTTCCTCAAATTTGCAATACATCATAAAAATGAAATTTTAATAAAAAACTATTTGAAAAAGGTATTGTCGAGTTCCTTCAATTGAAAATACACATGTAGGATGACCAACTGGAATTGAATTTGTTGAGGAATCTCGGAAATGGTTTTACGCCTAAAAATGTTTCTTGGTGCAAATTTGTTACGAAGGTGTTGAACAATAAAGAACATAGCTTATAATCTCCTTTCTCATTAAGCACCCGATTGAAGTACCCGCCCTACACCTTAGTTATTGTTAGTAACACTTGAAGTTAATTAAGCTGAGCACAAATAGAAATTTACTTCTCTGGCCGAAATATCCTCCGAGCGTTCGAAGGAATCCATCTACTTTCAAGGCGCACATCAAGTTGGAGCACTTTGAGATACTTTCCCAAAGAAACTATACCTAATGATAATTGGTGCACCGTATCGAACTAAGCCGATGACTTCCTTCTTCTGGAATCGAGATCCTTCAACTCGGATGAAATAGAATTTTCGGGAGAGTCTGAGAAAAAAGGATATCTTCCGCTCCATCGGCAGAAGTCGTGACATCGAATTACCTAGACCATTTCGCCATCTGATGGCCAAAATCAACTATTTTAATCAAGGATGCACCATGTCCCCGAGCCGCTACCTGGACCGCCAAGCCGTTAATGAACCTAACGACAACCTCATTAAAACGTACGCTGCTTTGCTGTTTGCCTTTGGCTGCACGCCGTATCCCAGAGAGATCTTCTATTACTGAGTCCGCAGGGTGTTTAATTGAAGCTAGGCCGCCCTGAGTTTCATCTTCTCTAGTCTTACTCCATTTCGCCTCCTCTTTCTGAAGGCTCTCCTTACGGATCAAACCCCTTAGAAAAGCAGCGCCGCCCGCACTTTGTGGAGCTTCCGCGAACTTCACACCACGTGAAATGAACTTTTAAAGGAGTTTCTGCTCTCTGGCGCCCTGGATGTTTAGCCATGGGAATCCCCTTCCATTCCAAAACAACCTTGCAATTATCTCCACGGTTTTTGAGCTCTTTAATCTGTATATTTTTCCGGAGTCGGTAGCTTAAGTAATCGGTTTATAAGTGGGAATGGCACGAGAGGGTTCCTTGCGATTCGTCACAATCCGTTTGCTGTGTGAGGTTTTCAAGTTCTCTAGCTTCAAGGAGATCGTTTAGTGTCAGAGGAAATGGAATGAGTATCTCGAGAGCCCTGACGTAATTCCGATCATGCTGTATTGCGTTTGGTTTTTGTTTCCTGACCTAACGCTGTTCAAGGAAAGCTTTTACCCCAAATTTTCGAAAAACCAAACATTGTGAAAGCAACATCATAAAGAAAAAAAGAGAGGCATCACACGAGGCTTGGTAGAAAATTTTCATTGTTCGCGGAAATTTGTCCAAATCCAAACAGATGTAATTCTTGGTATTGAGGTTATACACTCGAAAAGAGGGAAACAGAATGCTAGTTTATACAGGTAACTGGTGTGATTGTTTTCCACTATTCTCCTGTTTGCAGGGTAATGATGAAGTTATTACCTCGAAGCTAGACAATTGTGTTGTTATATATAGAGTCATTCAGATTGTGTGCATCGTGTCATTAATGTGAAACTCTAGTGAGATTAAAGAGAGGAATGCCTCGTTTAAAATCGTAAAAATGGCTCAAAACGTCCCCTTTAGATTTAACTTAATCCATTTAGGATTTATTTTTGGGAAAAGAGTGGCCGATCCAGCAGAAAAACGAAATCATAATCGATATAATATAATCGATAAAACAGTTATTTTGCTTGGATATGTTTCGTACATACTAGAGGAGTGAGGTTATTAAAGAAAATGCATCATGTCACATGGCAAGAATAGATCTCCACGTTGCACCCTGACAAACAAAAATTGTTAGACTGTTACTGTACATTCGGTGGTGTCTAATATACAGTTCCGTTTAGCAGGAAAGAATCGATTTCAGAGTTGCTTACCTCTTTAAGCTGAATTAGTATAGCTGTATAATTCTAATCCACAGTACAAATTTTGAAGTGAAATTCTTTGACATTCCGTTGAGTTCGCGCACGATTGTATTTCAAAACTTTTATCTCTCATTGCATAAGTCTTGATTTAATTTAACTCGCCCCTAAACCTAAAAACGCATTATAGTTTCTTTGCTCAAAACACGAAAATTATCAAATCGTAGTTCGCTACAATCGATGAACTAAAAATTTTGCAATGGATATTTCAAACTCACACTTTTGATTCTTGTTACATAAGTTAGAAATGGTAACTTGTTAGTGCTTCAAATACATGAAGCATTCATTGATAAGTATTTACGGAAGCTCCAACTCGTACAGGAGTAGGTGCTATAATAAGGCGAATTTATTTAATCGATGTGTATTAGGGAAAGAACAAGGCACAGAGCGGCCGACCTTCTTAGGGTACTTTGCATACCAAGGCATATTAAATTTTCTGTTCTTTTTTTTGCCCACTTTAGAATCGTGCTGCACATGACATTATAATTTGTTTTCCATCCTTATAGCAAGTATCGTGGTGTATTCATTGTAAGAAATTCTGTTTAACAATTTAAGTTCACGAAATTAGCAACACTGCGGAATTTTGGCCATCAATTCGTTGAGGGTTCGATTTCTATTCATCTCAATGAATTCCTTGCAATCTGCATAATCGGTGTGCGACTACGTGTGTTAACACCAAGCAATTAATCAATTCATTTTATTACTACCGCAAATCATCAGCGGAAAGAGTGCGACTTCCAACGATTTCTCTTGGTCTATATTTAATTTTACAATCATTATAGAACAACCCTAGCAGCAGCGAGGCCACATAATACCTATGACGTATTTACGTCAACCATAAACTCTAGATAAATTAGATAAATCAGTCAATCGCAACATAAATTCTAAACTACACATACTTCGTTCCATGAATTACTAACCTGCGTCTGAGTACATTTATGCAACGCTTACTGTTTTACCATTAAATTTTTTTCAACAAAACGCGTCGCCTTACTCTGCAGCGTTCAGAGATGAGAAGATGGAGGTTTCGTCCGCAGCTTTTCTCATTCGATATTTGTATACTAGCAAAAATTTGAAGCGGTAGAAAATTAAATGTACTCACAAATTGACGTGGAGTGACTCGGCGAAAATACGAAATCGTAGAGTTGTCGCTACCACGTACGTTTGACCGTAACTTTTGACAACGAAGTCCCCTCGAGTGTACTTTTCTCGTCCGTCCCAATATAAAATTGAGACGCTGATATTTTTTCAATAGGCCATACATCCGCTCGTGACGGCCCCAAATGGGTCGGGAGGCCTAGTTCAGAAAGACAGCCAACTGTTTCGTGCCCCCATCCCTTGGGATCCTCAAATAACATATCCCTGATGACCTTCCTTATTCAGTTTTACCTCGCATTGACTATATCAACACAGCGATATAGCGGATTAGCGGTAGTTCATACGGTTCTATCGATAGCCTCGCTTGGAGTAATAATGAGATTTGATGTCAGTTTCTAACGAACCTGTCCATGCTAAGGGTAACTAGTCAACATTAATTGGATGTGCGCTTGACAGGTGAAAATTACTATACTCGGCAAGAAAATATAGGGGACGCGCGGCAGCTGCACGGTGAAGATACCACGAATGCAAATCGCATTACTCGCTATATATACTTGATTGGGTTCGGGGCTTCGGAAATGCGTTTTAATTGGATGCGTAACGTGTAGAGTGGAAGCGTTCCAATGATCGATTCTGAACTACCACCACCGTGAATTGACCAAATTCATCAGCACCCGAGTCACAAAAAACGTTGAGGCTTTATCTACGAGGAAAAAAGAAATTTTTCTCCCATTCTAATGATTCCATCCCGTTGCTCAAAAATAATCAGGCTTACGCAACGCTTTCGAATGATTTGATTTTTAAATGGGATTTATATTCCGAAATATCAACATGTCCCTCATTAGATTTCATCCGAGGCGTTCTTTGACAGCAGTGTTCTGTCGCTGAATATTTTAAAATCCGATGCCCACCTCATTTATTCTGAATCACATGCAAGTTATGGGGAACATTGGACTTTCCCAGAGGGTCAATTAGGAAATCTAAAATTATGATGAACGACACAGGATATTTTTGATTTGCCTTCTCGATTACACGTATAATAGTGTTTCCCCAATTTCACGATGGAAAATTGTCGATTCAGCCCTTGGATTCCAAAGCTTGTCGCAGAATTACATTTTTGAGAGTTCAAATAAAGTAGCTTTTCTTTTTATGTTTTCCTCATAAAGAATGCAATCGCTTCTCCTTAATTAGAGTTCGTCCTCTTTTAACATTCAGTAAAATGTTCGGAATAAATGATATATTTAAAAAATTTCAGTTACATTTAAAAATAAATGAACTCATTCATTAATTTACTAGTGCTATTTGTTCCTTGGTGTGTAAATGTCGTAGAATCGCTGTAACTTGAGGTTCTTTTTGACTCATAAACAGAAACACATCTTGCTTTGTTGTGATGTTGCTCAGTTATGAAGTATTTTTTTCGTCCATTTTCATTTTCTTCAATTTTTGCGTTTCCATTTTTGTGTGCTTTCTCTCAATATCTCAACTGAGGAAGTTCTCAATAACAGCCTAAAAATGTCCATGGTTTGTTCTGTATAGCAATGGAGGACTTAAATTTAACATTTATTATCGGCTGAAGAGGTTGTGTGTCAGATAAGATAGTTCGGACCTAGCCTCCCCGATTAGTACCCATAAAAAATGTAATTACCAGCTCCATTCTATATATATTCAATGTTTATTTCCTAAGATGGTTTTCATCCAAGAACTGTTTAAATATTCTGGAATTTCCCTCCTTTAATTTCAAAGACGATTCATGTAACCGTTATTTTAGGATGAAATGTGATATATAACGGGAATAATTTGCCTCTTCTATCAAATTTGACTCTTGTTTTATTCATTTCTCTTTCAAACGCTGGACAGGAAAGTCTGTGAGTCTCATTAAATGTAATCTATTAGGGAGAACCTTTCAGGTTGTCTTGTTTTTGTACTGAAGAGTTAATCAAATTGCAAACAAAATAAAATGGGAGTTTTTTTATTCACCTTTCTGGATTTTATAATTTTGTGCGGTTAATTTGCTATGTCTTTAGCGAAGACCTTATTGAAAAGGCACTTTCCAATTTCCGCCAGTTTTAATTCCTAAGCAGTACTGCAAGAGCAATACTTTGCTAATTCGGTAGTATTTCGACATGCTAACTTAAGATACGTTCCGGTTCGTTGTTCGTTATTCAAAAAGTTTGTATTTTGAAACCGTTTCTACTTTTTTTCAGTTCGTATCTCGAAATTAAGTTTGTAGCTAGATGTCAAAACGGAGTAAGGAAAAAGTTCGTGTGTATAGCGGATAGTAAGTCTAGGTACTATTGTACTTCACTAAGTTTCCTTCGGTTAAAATAGTTGTACACTTAGGCTCGCGGATAGCCAAGTGGGCAACGCAATCATCGGGTGAAGGCGGTCCCGGGTTCGATTCCCGGTGGGGGCATTCGTGCGAAATGACCTTAGTCGTCGAAGCACTTTTAACAATACTACTATACACTTCTTTTATACTGTCGCATACTTGTAGATTCAGTTCATCCCTTTCCCTGCGTTTAATCAAGTAAAAAATAAACCTTGTACGTTATGTGCGTTTCATGACAGACCAGACAATACCTTTCCTGCATATTTGATTACCAGTAGGTAATAATTTTAGAAATATCATCGATGTATTTAGCCGTTACTGTGTTGAACTGCAAAAAAGTAAAAAAAAAAAATTGTTTGAATGCCCAACAGACTGTAATTGTGTTGTTTTATTCCCCTAACACGGACTTCATTATATTACGGCAATTCCTCTTGGCATTTATATTCCTACCGTATTTAATATAAGCGATCATCTCGCTTGTTTATGTAAATATGTTTGCTCCATTAAAGTGAAAATAAACATATCATAAGCGACGCAACGTTATGTTCCACCGTTCAAACTTAGTAGATGCAAACATCAACTGATTAAATATCGAGAAAGTAAATATTCAAAATCTCTCTTTCAGACTGTATCATGCTCCGAGAATTAACTGAGAAATACATTTTTAGGTATCCTCGAATGTGCTAATCTGTTGAATATCGTTTAATATCGCGTATTTGTCGATTGCTATTAGTGAACAAAGGCTCATGCAATGCTTTACTTTTTTGTAATAGCAGTTTGTAGCGTTTTAAATAATGTGTGCACCTTCGGGGTCACTCGAGGGATACAAGTATGCTCGGATAAAACCGCTTCGTCCTCGTTCGCTGCCAGATGTTATCTCTACAGATGGCATTCGATACGAGAGATAAACTCAATGGATGATGCACCAAAAGCCATAATGGCTTAATGGAGAAATATTCTCAGGAGAGCATTTTTCATTAAAATGTTGGGTTTTTAGACCGGTACCTCACGAATTTAGGTACAAAATGAACTTGTTTTATTAAGCTTCATTTATTTTAAATCGTGTTTTTCAATAGTAGGTATGGCATATGCGTGTATAGTATGTTAATGATCTGTTTATATGGACAATGAAAATTAAATTCCCGGCTCTTAATCATTAGAATAGTCCCACGCAATACTTTGGTGGAATTTAGAGGAATAAGCTAAATTAAAGGGCTTGTATGTTCTTCGATCTGAGAAACTACTCAAAGAAAAAACTGTTAAATTTCATAACTTTTTAAATGCCCTAACGAATTTACCCGAGAGATATTTGGTGACAATCATTATACATGTGCTTTCGCACAAAATAATAAATTTCAAATTCTCTCTAAACGTCATATTCATGCTTTTGAACAAATTTCATTGATCAAACATTATTATCTAGCACTCGTGGAATTTGCAGAACTGAATGCCTCTTTAACAATGTTGGAAAGTGGGGAACAACATTCTGAACCGTGATGAGAGTGGGAAATGTAACAAAAAATGCCGAGAAATTCAATTTTAGACAAACATTTCCCTTACCCAAAACTCGTTCTGTGTACCACCCGCTTACAAATGTCTCAGAGGCTTGGGGAAGAAGTCAGAAAAACTTTTTGGAAAAGATGATATCCGAGTGATCCATATGATATATTACTCCGTGTGATATGAAAGGGAAATTCTTGCTTCTAAAGTGATATATGGACCTCTAACTGTTATTAAAAGTAAAACTTCACGTTTTATTGGAGTATCACAGAGCAGAGATATCGATTTTTATGCAGGTTTAGTAAGCAAGAACTAATTACCGATTTAATTCTACAGTACAATTATTATTAGTTAATTCGTTACAGATGGACTCGAAGGTGACTAAGTTATTGTTTAAAATACTATACTATATACAAAACTAGCTACAGTGCTAATTACTGTGACTAACGTTACACATTTCCAAAATACAAACACATCTTGGAAACTCACAACAATACACATTACAACACAGATATCTTCTAACTACGACAGTACACTATTACTGCTGTCTTGCAGCTACAGTGCACTAATTTAACAGAAATCTCTCCATTATAATAAAAACAGTTTCATATAAACGCTAAGTTATATAAATAGAAGTACATATGTCCTCTCTTTAATCCTCACATATAAACAAGCCAAGTTTTATTTTAGTGAAAATATATGCAAGAGAGAAAACTAAATCCTCTCCTTTCCTTGATATGCAAGAGGTAAAACGAATTTTGTTTTTGTGAGATGGTACATTATGGAACATTACCATATTTACCGAATATTCTAAATCAGTGAAAGTTACATGTAAGATGTTAATATTGCCAGCATACTCGTCGTACAGAGAAAGTAATACTTCCACGACGTACTCGATTTTGAGATTTCAAGAGATTTGTATATGTTATGAGGTTCTACCTCCAGGCTTTTACAGAAATGAAATCTTTGCGGGAGTAATCGTGGGCGCTTTCGCATCAAACGTGTTATCTCCATTTTCCAAATTTCGTACGTTATTTCGGGCGAGACCGAATGAAATTGAGCAATTTCAAGATTAATTTGGATAACTGGATTTGACTATTTACTTTAAAGCTAGCCTGAACCTCGCCGAATGTGATTATTAAATTATTTTTTCACCTCTACCGCCATAAGATTTCGTTCCAACCAATGAAATATAGTATTAATGGATTTATACACACACAATGGCTTGTATGTTATCTTTGCGTGCATTCTTATTAGTTATCTTATTAAAATTCCAAAAAATTTCGAGCTTCGATACTTTTTTCAGCAATATTTGAGCACTAAGGTTATCTGTAGCTGATCTATAAATAAAGATCGTAGTACTTTGGCCCAAAATATTTCAATATTAGTACTTCAAGGTATACCTACTCGTAGCAAAATGTTAATGATAGTCTTGAATATGGACCTCGTCGTATGAAGCAGACTTATGATATCAGATCTTTTGATTCGAAAAAATGGATATATTATAAATGTATTATACAAGGTATTTTTTATACCAGGGTGCGCAAATTGTTGAAAACCTCTTACAACCCTTTACTTTTTAGAGTCGAAATTCTTTATAATATATCACCGTAATACATGTCATTAATTGGTCTCACAACGTCCAAATCATAGTATTAATGTATAGAGAAACGTGTTTCGACATCTAAAATCATTTTGAACCTAAGGGACCTCTGAGGTCCAACCCGTGGCCTCATTTACCAAAGGAGAAAGTGCAACCCAGTTGGCTATCCTGGAGTCTAAATCCTAATCATAAAAGCAATCTTAATCGAAGGACTTTACTTGAATAATTTTCCAATAAAATAATTTCCTAATAACTTAGTTTATTATGTTTCAAATCAAATATTGATTTTAATATACTATATTCGGAATTTTGATTAAAAGGGATGGTTGTATTTGATGATCGATGTAATGCTATGGATTCTTATTCAGAATGTAAAACGCACTCCAAGAAGCAATTCAAACAAAATTTTTATGGCATTATGTGGAATTTAATCTGAATGAATAAGAATTTGGACGACATTTTCTTATGCGTATAAGTCTCGATATGTGTTCAGTTGTAAACTGCGCAGTTTTTTCTATAACCGTTTAAAAGTGCAATAGAGGAGGTAGCAAATACTGTCATAAATAGGGAAATTAATTCTGAGAACAAAGTTTCTTTCTCAAAATCCGCGAAATTCCGGAAAATAACGAGTTTTAACGTAGACACTAAGTTAAAAATTTTTAAATATCTATTTTCACCACCAGAATATTTCGATTAGAGAGAAATTTTGGTTCCGTATTAATGCGTTGACAAGTATCGGAAAATTTAAGACAGCATTTGAGCTTGATTTATGCCTCAATGGAAAGCTTTTATTGTTTACTCAAATAATGATTTTAGAAATGTAAGTTCATACACAAATCTTATCGATAACCGTGTTAATTTTTTAATTTTTTTGAGGAATAATTTTGAAGGTACACGTAGAGTGATAGAAGCTGCCGGTCTTTGGGTACTTTAGCTTCTATCACGTTATGGGTGGTTCAGCAATTACTCTGGCAACGCGCGGAGAAACACAAACGAGCGCACATGTGGGAAAGCGAGGTATTCATAGTCAGGACTCGAAACATTATAGCGATGAGTTTGGTAAACGACCCTCTTTCTCCGCAGAGAGGAGGATAGAGCTCTGTCCATGACCATGGCAGTAGTTAGCATCAAGGTTCCTTCCTTCGAATCCCCAGTGGCCAAACTCCGAATGCCACTCACACATTCCTCTCCAGATCCCAGAACATTAACCTTAATAACTTTAATCTCTGAAACAAGTCCACCAAGGACAAAGTTAATAACAAGACTAGGATTGGAAGAGGATTATCCTAGTTGGCGAAGTAGAGAAGACGATGTCGTAGGAAATTGGGTTTTGTACCGTAGAGTGAGTGGAGATGTTCTACTATAGGCTTTGGTCTTGGAGGGAGACTGGTAAATAAAAAAATCGGAAGTCTTGATTGCAGTCTAATTTATTATGAAGGCAATAAATATTTGCTCCTCAAATATAGATGCAGATTGTTTATGCGATATAAATAAAAATCTGCAAGTGATGTATGAATGAAGAAAAGAGGTCTTCAGAAAATAAGCGCGAATTTTGCTGTAATAATGGATTTGATAAGAAACTGTCGTAAGTAATATTGAATCGTATTTAAGTAATAGCTAAAATTAATATACGTATAAGTTCCATACCGGTTTATTCCCATCATCTATTCATCAGGGAACATCAACTACAGCTTCGGCCCTTAGAGAATTTTGGTGCTTAGAAATATCGAGCAATTTTACGATACATTGCCGTGTTTCAGAATTCTCCGCCTTACCGAGCTAGAAAAATAACAGAGAAAATGAAAGGGAATCTCTTATCCATTTTCCTCCTCGGGGTACGTTCTCGAATCATTTCCATGACAACCAGGCACGCTGTCGGTAAAAGTGATGACGATGTGAACCTGTCCTTCGAGCTTTCTCGCGTCTCCCTAGAGTTTGCACCACTTTAGTAGATGAGACTAAATCTATTTTCCAAATGTTTTCCTCACGCACTTCATTCGTAAAAATTTACCTCTGGGAAAATTTTTGGCGTGTTGCGAGGAAACCCCGAGGGGTGTTACAACTTTTTCTCAAGGCTTCACAATCTAGTGTATGAATTTCTGAAATGTCTGCGTCCAAAGCACTGCTGGTTAAATGTCCTTATGGACCCTTTCAATATTTCTACATTTCACTCAGTTCCAAACCACTGTAAAATATCCCTTTCCTTTCCCGACAAATTTCTACCAACGCTTTTTAGAAATATATAGGTGTCAAATATAGGCGAACAAGCCTTACGGCATATGACAGAGGTAGCATTCCTAATTAGTGTATTCATATAATCAATTATGGCCACGTAATGTACGCTAAAATAAATTAATTTATATATGCCTATAAAAGATTTTTGAAAGGACCATCTATTTTCCTGATTTGTCTCGCAGTGTGTCAGCCAAGTAACGCTAAGAGCGTATAGTACCGGCAGCGTCCTCCAAGAATGTAATTTTTCTGGTTTTATTGAGCAAATTATTCCTTAGTTTAGATATTCTTTCTCACAACGTTCTCATCCTCACTTGGGAAATTCATAGCATGTTACGGCAAAGAATCTTAACGAATCTTAATAGCGCAATGTAAAATCAATCACGGGCTTCATAGAAATAGCAGTTTCGTGGATACGACTTTATTAAAATGGCCACAAGTTTTGAACTATATCTAACTGCTATGAAAGCTAGGAAAAAAACTAGGCATATCCATGTAAACAACAGTAGGGCGAGTACTGTGATGGCCCATTAAATGTCGGCAGCAATTTTGCTTCCGGTCGAAGCTTTAGGATCGCAATAATGAAACATGGCAGCATTTACTTGCTCAAGTTATACTTTGATTCGGTTAATTCGTAATGAAGATAAATCGTTGCCATTAATCGAGTAAATACTAATACGTTGAGTTCCTTTCTGACATTTAACTGCTTATGGGCATTAATCATCGGCTAATTTTATCCCGCCAATTACGCGAATGTCCCGAGTCACACTTGCCATCTTGACCAACGCCGCATCTACGCGTCAAGACATCACTCCTTTAAAGATACGCACACTCACATATAGCTAAAGCTAAAACGGTCGAAACGACTCTCTTGACAGACACGGAAATGGATACTTAACCCATCCCAGGCGGTTAGCGCGACCGCTTCGACCGAAAACATTGCCTCGGTCACGTCATCCTCTCCTTTTGACGTTTTACTGCGAGGCCTTAACGGGAGGTCCGTGTGATTTACTGATCCAACTCCAGAAGCCTCGTTCGACACCGATTCTAGCGCCCTCTCCCGACTCCAGAGGAACTAGAATTCGGAGATACAGAGGATCAAGGAAGGCCCGGTTTTAACTGACCTTTTGACCCAATACAATGGATGATTCAAGGGCGGTATGTCTGTCTGAAACGGTAAATATAGCGGTGAATCGGTCGATCTTTTACATTACACTCAGCCATCCAAACGCGAACCAAAGTCCAATTTTTTTGTCCAAAGAGATTAAATCATGTACTCGTAATATACTTATTTTTATATTATTAATTTTTATATCATATTATAATACGTATTTGCCTAAAGGATGCCAAATTTCTCTTTGATTATTAAAAATACTTGCGAAGTTAATGAAACGGCCAAAATACTTAAAATCGTTAGATAATAATATAAATCGATTTGAATTCAAAAGTATATCTTCAAGAATTTGCAAATATATAATAAAAAGACGATTGTATTGCATATATAAATCGAGATGTAGACTCGTTGACGAAACCGGTCAGTAAAAATCTGCTGTGAAAACTACGAAGTGTTCTTTCCTTTAAGATGTGTGTGAAATTCCAGGAAGTCACGATGGACTCTTCGAATACGAATTTCCGCATCCAAAGCTAAGAAAGCATGACTTGGGGGTTAGAATCTGGGCGACTGCTACCGAAAATTTAACGTAATCCTTCAAAGTATCGGGATAAAAACGTTCTGTATTTCAAAGCTTAGTTTTATCAAAGTGATTCTTGATCATGTATCAGGAAAGGTATTAGGGAAGGCTGTATCAGAGAAAGATTTCGTTGGAATAACTGACACATAACATTTACTGGTGCACAATGTGTTAGCGTGATCTCTTCAAGGGAATTCGGCGGTAGAATTTGAAGCGTGGAGGAATAAATATACGGACGGACGTTCCCCTACCTCATTAAGACAGAAGGAAATCCCCTTGAGAGATAGAAGTTTCAAGATGTTTTTTATAGGGGAACATAAATCTCATGAAGAATGAAAATTTTCGCAAAAAATTTGGCAATGCGAAATTTGAACTACTTTCCCGCATTCCACTGAAGTTCTTCCTTGAAATTAAAGTCGAGAGGTATTTAATGAGAGTTTCATCAAATCATTGAATTAATATTAGAGAAAGCCGGGCAAAGGGATCTAGGAATGGGAATATTTAGTCTTTTGTAACTCTAGGTGGCATGTTTTCATTTCCGAAGAATATATGTACGAAAGATAGAACCATTTGAAATGAAAAGATACAAGTCTCGAGGATGAAAGAAAGGTGATTAGTATTGCACGGGGAGCAAAAAAAAATAACTTACCGGGAATTGGGAGGCCCAGGTTCAATTCCAAGTCACGTAGCAGGTTTTCAATTCTGTTTATTCTTGGAGAATGCATAAAAGTGGGAATACTTTTGAAGAACCAATTATCTCAATTATAAATTCTGTAAAAGTACATTCGAGCGATGGAAATTTGGCTGATTGTAATTGTAAATACCGGTAGCGTGCTAGCGTTCCAACCACAAGGCCCCGGGTTCGAATCCCGGTTAGGCGGATTTCTCCGGTTATGAGTCAAATGTGTTCGTCCTTTGTAGTTGCTTGTAGTATTTAATAAAATGGAAGAACTTGGGATTATCTTTCTGTACGTATAAAAGAATCATATAAGTTATTATTATATTAATTAATAAATATAGAAGTTATATTAGAGAAGTTATTATTATGATTATTGTAAGAGGCCATTTTGAGCGATTTTGATTTCAGTATTTTTAATTCGAGTCAACTTTAAAATTACACGTAACAGTTTTCTCATTACTTCGTTTAAGTTTCTGGTAACGATTATTACATATGAACTATTTATTAATATGAGGAGGCTCTAATTAAATTATTTCCATGGAAATCCAGTCCTTCCGTAAATCGAGAACGATTATTACAAAAATCAAGATTAATAAAAATGTGAAGGAGGAGTATCAAGCAAAATATAGGGAGTTATTTCATACGAAATATTTAATCTTGTTTTTTTAATGGAACCCTCTAATAAAGGTTTAATCCATCCATCATCTTCTAGAACTAATGGTTTAACTCTGCCGAAGTAGGAAAACATTTATGACAACACAATAAACCCGAACAAAATAACTTGATTTTCAATGAACCTAACTTATTGTAAATATGTAGTAAAACCTGAATGAATTACGGTTTCGATCAATTTCTCTCTTGAATTATTTCGTGGTCGTTAATGCACTACACATAATTTATTATAATAGATTAAAATTTGCCCTATAAATAATGGCGGAAAAAATAAGTATATGCATTTTAACAATATCCTTCCTAGATCGCAATTTTGCATAACGTTATATCTTCCATAGGTCACGTTTCATAACATGAGGAATTTCTGTTTATCAGTAGGTAATGTATGCATTAGTGGGCGTGTATTGGAGAATATGAAAGGTTAATAACATACGTTCAAGTAGACATTACAAAAGAGAAGAAATGTAGCGGTTTCGAAGGCAAAATGGAGAAGTGGATGAATACATTTATGGGGAAGGCTCATCCCTGAGTAGAGCTTGAGGAAAATGAGGTCAACGAAGATGACTTTGTGTAACACACAATGGGATTGACGTAAAAAAGGAGATCAGAGAACTTAAAAACTTAAACAAGATTAGATGACGATAGAACAGCTGAATTCATGGAGATCCTTACTATGAACCTGATTACTTGTGTCTTGAACGGGATGTGCAAGAGGCTTTTAAAATATATTCATAAGGAGGGATTACGAGGCATTACTTTTCGGTTATAAAAGTTTATTACCTTATCAAGTAGTTGAAGCATATCTTACGCTGAAAGAGGGACATTTTCCATCAGTTGAATGGGACGAAACGGAACAGCTCTCTACGCGATTTTCTCAAGATTATTTTATCATTCAAACCCATATAGTATTTGCAAAAATCTGAATCAAATATTAAAATGTCATCCTACCTAAACCAAAGAGAACCTGATAGCATTTCTTGACCTTGGATTCTCCAAGTATATTATCACATTCAATGGGCTGATAAATAATACTTGGTCACAAACATAACTGAACGCGATTCCCAATAAATTAATACAGAAAAGTTTACTTTTCCAAATTTATTCATCAGGTGGCGATGACTTGCTGGATTACTTAGTAGTAGTAGTATTATTAAAAGTGCTTCCACAGCTTAGGTCATTTCGCACGTGGGCCCCCTCCGGGAATCGAACCCGGGACCGCTTTCACCGAAGTCAAACTCGTTGCCCACTTGGCTATCCGGGAGCCTCCTGGATTACTTCGTTTTCATTTCCTGGATATGATGGATTTCCTCTAATCTACGCCTTTCTCTATGAATTATATGAAGATGATTAATTTGGCCTATGCACCTAAAGATAATTCACTTCTATTCTCGTTTCTTTATCCTTCTGTTACCAAAGTTTTATTGTTATTTTACATGGAAGAAGAACTCAATTTCGATATTATATCATCCGCTTTTTCCAAGAATTGGAAAATAAATTGAGCTGGATGTGAATTTTAAAGACGAAAGCTCATCACCTTAAGTTATCTTTAAGGCATACATAAGTTGTTTGGAATCTAGCATAACATTACCTTTTTAACTTAATAGAGAATAGTAAATTAGCAGACCGGATCGCTTTCATTACTAACACAAATCTACGCATTAATATCAAATTAAAGTTACATTGAGTTGGAACTGCTATACTATTGTATGGTAATTTACTAAATCTGTAAGGAATAGCTCTAGTTAATTCTCGTTATATTTGAAAATAGTTACTTTATTGTCGAACTGATATTATAGTAATCTATTTAAATAAACTTTTCTGGATTCAAAACAATGTCTTATAACAGTCATGGGAATCTGAGTATTTTCGATCTAAATTAAGTCATCATCCCTCAGAAGGTTGGATAAAAATTGATTAAAATATTTCTAATGTTCAACGAATTCGGCGAATATTAGTAACTCGCAATGGAATTATATATTCCTTTGACAAAAATATTATATTATTATAGCGAAAATTAAGATTACAGTGGTGTTCTGTTCATTGTTCCCAGTAGAGTTTCTCAATTCCTGTTTTTTTCTTATCCCGAGAATCCGGGTTAAAGTGTTATTCTTCCTGGGATCCTGGGAAAACCCAGGATAAACTTAATTCTTTGTAGAACGTACTATACACCGAATTCTAAAAAAGATTGGTTACTAAAATTCCTTTTTATCAAAGTCCTGCAAAATTCGTAATGGGCGAGTAAAATAATACTTCTACGAAAAGCGCATTAAAATAATTTTGCGTCGTATCTATAGAAAAATTTCACTTATCAAAGAACTGGCCCGATTGATTGAAAACTGTGAATATGGAACGATAAACCGCATATTAATTGTTTAGAAAATCTAAATAAAAACTGAAATTAAACGTCCAAATGAAGATCATCGATAAATATAAAATACATATATACATATAATTATTGAAAATACCCCATGCAAACATGTTTATCGAGATTTTAGCTAATCATTTTGTATATTAACATTCCTTAATAACCAACTATAAACCTATACAGTTTAAGCCTGTTTCTCTTGGAAATGCTATCGAATTCAATTAAACGATTTTAATGCATATATCGATTACAGGATTATAGTGTGATTGTAATGCTGTCACTGCTTTGGTAATTTCTGGTTTTATTTTTCTTTTGACATATTTTTTGGTTCTTTTTTACTGTTTTTTGTTGTACAAGTTGCATTATAAACATCATATAAGATTTGGCACATATATATGTATATATGTGCGTCTACATATAAGTGATAGACAGGGTGAAAGAGAAAGTTTTCATGGTTTTGGGAAATTTTCTTCTTTCTTCATTTGACAGTGATGGACGACTAATCTACTGCAAATGGCGTGTTTGCAAAAGACCCGATGATGGCCTGTAGCCGAAGCTAGTCGTCCAAATATATTGTGTGGAAAAATACGAAGTCTTTCCTTATTCTCTGGCGTGTTATAAGTTTTGAGACATGAGATATTAATTATGGAATAAAAAATTCACTTGAGGTATAAATAAAATACTAAAAGAATGCGTTCTGTAAAAACTGTTGGGTGTAAAATCACGAAAAGAGAAGTGACTATCACTTGCACGATGCGTTTAACGAAAATATTTTGTTAAAGTCAATGACATTCAGTGCTAACTGAATTTCAGTATTAAGTAATAATTATATACCCATAAAAACAGTATTTAAACGATAATTATGTACTCATACGAAAACAAGATAATTTTTCCTTATGGTTGATTTGGGTTGGGTATACGACCTGGTTTCCAGGATCTGTCATACGTTTTATCTTCCTGTACAACCTTCATCAAGTTTGAATACCTTCCAGGACACAGGTGATAGAGCTAAAGGATTAAAGAGGAGGTTTATCCTAAATATAGACAATGACATATTTATTTTGTGCCGGACGTGTCGCATATAAAAGTAAAATAACTACAAAATTGATTAGAGCGTGAATTTTCCCGAACTTCATGGTTCGTCCTTGACGTGACAAGTTTTCCTGTTCCGGATCATCCGTCTTTTGACATTCTAATTATACCTCGTGTGGCGTAAATAACCAGAAACTTCAAAATCAAAACATTTAATTAAACAAAAATCAATTAAACAATATACAATAATGAATGACAAATAATAATCGTCGACCGAAGGACCAGCTCGCGGAGATTGAGTCGGGTTGGTGGATGCCAATGGATAGCCCCTGAGCTGGTGAAAGACGAGCGAGGAGTCAGCAGGAAGTTCTTTCCAGCTTCGGAGGATAAAGAGAGACGAACGGAAGACTACTACCCCAGAGTCCACCTTGACAACCCCTGGCTTGGAGGGGGATGGAGGGGAAGGGCGTTGACAGCTCCGCCACAAATACATTAGACAAAAAAAAAAGAATTACGCTGATTACAAAACAGCGGTCTGTATGAAAACCGAACACCTCGAAAGAAGTAATACAGGAGTATTTATGATAACATTTTCAGAAAATGCTTCCTTTACCTTTGCGTATTTACTGTTAATTTTACTATTAGTTTAAATGAATATTTCGATGAAAGTGTTTAATTTTAGATGAGGTTATAAAACCTTTGGACGAAAATCAATTGCAATATTCCTACGGATTAGTGGGTTGTAAAAAATTGACCATTGTTGATATTCAATTTTATTCGTTTATCTTAAATAATTCCTGAATACCTCAACGGAAACATTTCATGCACATGTACACTTCTTCCTCTCTCCCATTCCCATCTGGTATTCGGAACGCATGAATTGGAGTAGCGCTTTCTTAGACCGACCGTTCGCTGGATGGGTAGTATCTGTTTTCGTAAGGCGACCATTTGCCTTTATCCGATTGTAGGACCGGCGGAAGGAGCAAATGCCTATACACACACTGCGTAAGTAGGTCACGCCTCGTTTTAAATAATTCATAGGGCGCGGGTCCCTTTTGGAATTGTCCATACATGAAATATTCGACCGTGAAACGGCCAGGGACCTCTTGATACGAGTAAATTGGCGAGCATAAATGATGCAGTCGTGTTCCGCCACAGTCCCACTGACGGAGACCTTTTTGTTTCTAACTTTTCGCAGACACCTCGTTAAAATTAAGGACGTAATGATTCCTGTATGATGCCTCGCAGGTGAGCAATTAAAATCATGATACGTTTCTCGCGGAACGTTACGGCGAGTAGAATTATTGCAACGAGAAATGAAAGATACGTTGATGATTCGTTATGGAACGACGCGACCGAGTAATTTTATTTCTATCGAGGTCTCACACGCGAGATGTAGAATCCTTGCTCTGCTATTTTTATCGGCAAGGTGAGTGACCCATCAAAAGAAGAGAGAGAGTCGAAGCAGAAGAAATGTGGCGTACCCTACACTCGAACCTGGATCTTCCACTTGCAGCGCGGTTACCCTTAGTCCTAACAGAAATATCCAACGGAATCAGAGGAGAGTTTTTTATGACGGGAGCTCTATTGGTTGGAGCAATTGACCGCTAGCGGGAGATCCGGGTTTGAGTCCTGGCTATCGTTTCTTTCCGTAACACCGAGATTACGCACAAACCTTAACTTATCGTTTATCGATTGGATAATTATTAATGTAACTTACATTGTGGAAAAATTTAATTTTTACCATAAGTATTGTAGTAGTAGTATCGTCAAAAGTGCTTCGACAGCTTAGGTCATTTCGCACGTAGGCCCCCACAGTGAATCGAACTTTCATTGAAGTCGAAAGCTTTATACTTAATACTAAGCTTAATAAAATCTATTAACTTAGCAGTCATATTAAACATTAAGTTTTCTAATGAGACCAACCAAAAGGTAATTTGGTTACTCGGTCTATTTTGTAAATATACTGTTAAAAATTAACTCTTGATGTCAGGAAGCAGTTAGGGTAAATTAAAAATGCATAAAACTCTGATAAATCTCGTCATGCTAACATATGGAGCTAAGACGTGGATTTCATTCAAGCAGTATGAAGAAATGCCCGGAACATTCGAAAGGAAAATTATAGGAATCTGCTGCTCAATTAGAGAAGAGAGATTGAGGAATCAGAAATATCTGGGAATTGAATGGAATATTGGAAGAGTAATAAATAATTAAGGTCTCCATGGCACTGCGACTGGCATGGTTGGACCTTGCAGAAAGAATGGAAAAGGACAGAATGCCCAAACTTCTACTCAGCAGCAAGATGGAAGCGTCAGAAGGAGAGGAAGAGCATGTGAAAGATGGCCACAGGATGCTGAGGAAGATCTGGAGACAATGGGAGTTGCGAGATTGAGGAAGAAAGGAAGAAGAAGAACAGAATGAAGACATATAATAAGGGAAGCCAAGACACGCACTGGGCTTTAGAGTTGTCGATGATGATGATGATATGCGTAATACTTGTATACTTATTCATACATCACGATCAGTTGGCAACTTAAAGTTTGTATTCAACTTTGAATTTGCATAGTGCATGAAAGTATTATCAAAATTATTACAAGAACGGTGCTGAGATTATTGAAGACAAATACGTACGTGTGAATCCACCAAGTTTATCCTACTGTCATCAAGGGGTTCTCGAAACAGTTGAAAATCCCTACCAGTAAAGTCAACGATAAAAAAGTTAAACTTGGTATATAAATTCAGAGATAATATGCTCTTGGAAAATAAAGTTGACGTTACACGTCTACAAAGTTACATAGGTCTGTCGAATACAGCAAAATTAGGGAAATAAACGATAGAATTAGCTGCTTCAAATACACAATTTTCTGCTGACGACATGCAATAGTAAATTCAACTTATGGTTTTTTATTCCCGCCACATTCCAGAGAGCAGCTTGAAGAGTATACTGTGATGCAGATTTTCTGGAAATACTGATGAAAATCGTTCTTGAATATGATTCTCAGTATACTCTTTATAAAACGCAGTATACTATATAAAAGTATAAAAAAACCATAAGTTGAATTTACTATGCATGTCATCGGTAGAAAAGTGTGTATTTGAAGGAGCTAATTCTATAGTTTATTTCCCTAATTTTGCTGTATTCGACAGACCTATGTAACTTTGTAGACGTAACCATAAGAAAAATGGTCTCCTGCTTTACGAGCGACTGCTCTGGTTATTGAGTAATCTTGCCAGAACATTTACGAGTAGACATGCCGTTTGGAAGATTTTCTTGTGTAAATGTTTTGGCAAGATATTCCAATGGCTGGAGCAGTTGCGTGGAAAGTGGAAGACCGGAGTTTAATTCCCAGTCCTATAAGACCTTAGTCATATCCGTTCCTCTTTGGGAATATTCCTATCCTCGCGACTTCTATGCAATAACATTCTCATCCCTTTCCTTGAATGGTACTCGTTACGCCATTGTTTGCAAGAAATGAATCGCAATTTAAAACCATTCATCGAAAGTTACGAAACAGATTTATGATTAGTCACAGATCATTTGTTCTTTGATGCACTTTATCTATTCTAGTACTTATTCAGGTTTCTGCTCTTTATTCCTGACTTCTAATTATGCTTGGGAAATGGGTCGATGATTAATCATACCATATTGTCTAAATCTGAGAATCCAGAGCCAAGTTACATGTACGTCCGTAAGATAGCTTGCTTGTGCAATCGAGGGCTAATGATTCGTTAAAAGAACCCCGCCTCACTTGAATAATTCCCCACGCAAATTGAACCTTGATGAGCTAACAAGGAGACAACTGGAGAGACATTTATTCGGATCCGCCCATTCGGAATGGGGTTCTAATCTACATGTATAAAAAAGGAACAACTACAAGCGCGACCTCGGAGAAAAAATAAGAACATTCATATCCCATCCTACGTGACCACAATTTGTCCCCGTGCCTTCTAAGTGAATTAGCCCTAACCAATCGGGAAGCCGACGAGGTAGATGAGGGCCGGAAAAACAACTGACTCGCGTTCCCCGTTTAGGATCCAATATGGAACGGTGGCATAGAACAAGCAATTCGGTTTGAGCAAATTGCGGAACTCGCATGATGTTCTCCCGTGCGACTGCCCAACCAGCGTTTTCCCAATATTGACTTTAGAACGAACCCGAGACCGGAATACGTAAACCATTCTTGCCTTGGAGTGAGAGGGCAGGAAAAAATGAGCAAAACTTTTGTTCCTTTATGTTTCTCCCTCGCCGTAGGCGTTCGGATCGAAAATAAAAGGAAACCGCAACCAGATCAACTCGAAGCCGCTCCCATCTTCCTACTCCATCACGTCTGCATCTCCCTGTTTCGTTTTAGCGATCCGCTTGATTACCCGATCCGCCGGCAGAGGCGCTGCACGCGGGCTATTAACGAGGAAGATAAATATGGTCGATGAGAAGGGATGCGAAATGTCAGAAAATCCCCGAGGGCCAGGAAGAGAGGGAAAAAGTGGGAAATGGACTCGTGATTGAGTTCCGTTGGTGACATCGGGAATTATCTATAAATCAGGGTGATTTTATCTGGCATATTTGCTCGTCCTCTCCGAGCCGCGTATATCAAAGGAACTTGCTACGTTTTTATTTATTTCACCGGATGTTGATGTATCGTTAATGCTGCCAGCTATCGGTAAATTTTGAAATTGACCGATTATGTATTTATATCACCTCGTTTATTCATATTTGGATTGCAGTTCTGCTCATAGTTTTAAACGCGCGCATAGTTTTTTTTACTAACATACACTTTATTTTCTTGACTCATTTTTCATCTATCTCACGATGCTCATTTTCTTCACTCCTATACTTAATATTTATAACTGCAGAAAAAGCTCAATTTTCAATTAAAGTAGTGTTTGTTTTCAGCTGTCTGTCAGCATTGTTGAATTTGAAGTTGAATTGCATTTATCTTTAAATAATGTAAATTTATCCGTGAGTTTTCATTTAAGAGAAGTTTGTGATTATTGGGATATCGATTACCATTTTTTTTCTGATAAAGCCCATATCTCCTCGATTGGAATTATTCATTTTCAAATTTTGGCAGGTTTTGAAGAAATAATTTTTAAATCAGACCATTTCTAACGACTTTGATAAATTAACAGAAAACATTTCTCACCGGAATATATTATTTCAACTTTTTTATTTTCGGTGTGATGAAATTTCCCAATGATTGCTTTAATTAGGAAATCATTTTGAGAATTTATTACTTCTATAGCTCTCTTGTACTGGGTTATAATCGGAAAATACGTCCAGTGATCTCGCAATTTTTCGTTACCATCGTTACAGTTGATAGTGACTAATTGAAGCCCGAACGTGAATCTGAATGAGTTTCACTTTTGGCCATTTACCGAATAACTTCGATTCTTCTTCAATTGTCAATGGTTTTATCCTTCAACTCAAATACCCTTGATAACATGCCAATACCAATGTAACTTTCCCGTTTTCGTTCGCCGTAATCTGATAAGAAATTAAAACTTTTATTTTATTATAATTAAATTCAATGTAATATTAAATGTTTGACTTCTAAATTTAGGTTTATTCCCGGCTAAATATCCTCTTAACCGTTGATTACAAAATCACGTGCTTATTTTGTCAAGCATTGAAGGTCGCATCTAATCTCATCTGTGCAAGGTAACATTTGTACACCAAATCTCCAGAAATAAAGAAAGAGGTCAAGCAATCGACGACCTTTGACATATGGAGAGGGGCTCGAAAAGAAGAACGATGATGTTAAATTAAAGAAGGAATTGTTTTAATTTTGCGGAATGATATAACAACATCTTATGATATTTTTGTCGATAAGAAATATTTTGGTATTTTGCACAGCCTATTCAACTCTAATTTCAAACCATGACATTCCATTCTTATTCGTAATATGCTTTTCTGCAGAGTAATTTATGGCTAAAATGACTATTATCCTCTAATTCTTTTCCACTCTTACCTAAAATAGTGGACCGTAGTGAGTCGAAACCAAACTATCATGCATTAAGTATGCCATAAATCTTGCTAACTTTAATTTTTAGAAATCTTTATTTATTTTATTATGAAAATAGGAATTTATTCTAAGACAATGCTATTCTTCCTTGATGAAAATTTCATAAGAATGAATTACTGAACCTAATAGAGTTATTATGAGAATCGAAGACATCATTTTCTTTCGCCGGAGTTCAGAGATTTTTTTGAAAAAGCAATTATGTTTTGGAAATGTTGAAGAATGCAGGAAATAGTTGCAATATTAATATTGGACGAGTTTAAATTGAATGAAAGAATTTATAGTGACGCATTAAATATATATGCAACCTAATATAGAATATATTGAAACGCTCCATTAGAGTGAACTTTTTACTATACCACTCTAATGTTCTAATGTTGACTCTAATGGAGCGTTTTAATATGTTTAATATTAATAATTACCACAAGGTTACCCCTGACTCTGTATCGTTTAATATAGAATATCTTGACTAGTATTACTTATGCATCTCTAATCCTCGTGAAATATTAGCTCTTTAGAAAAAAATAGTTCAAAAAAATTGGAAATGAGAAGGAAATGAGTTATCTGGTGTAAATACCGTCACACATTTGAAAACTTTCGTATTAGGGAATGTTGGTCCTAATATAATTTGCAGTCTGAAGAAGATTTCTTAAAGGAGGAACGAACACTTAGTAATTTCTAAAGGTCGAATCAGCAACCTGTGTCTACCTGTAGACGAAACTACTCGCAATTAATAAAATGTATTCTTTGGAAATTACCAAGCGTTTGTTCCTACTTCTTTGATATGGCACCGTTCCACAAAGTTGAACTTGAACGTATTATATTCCGAAGAAGACTAATTTCAGTATGTCAATGGAAGTGGTTCGCTTAAATCCTTTCTGTATGGATTCAATCTCTCTTAAAAATATAATATCGCGATTTTCGAAACCGACTTTTTACCTGGCAACCTGGCGTTATTAATGTATGTTATGGGCTATGTAAGGGAATTAAAAGAATAAATGGTTGAAACCTTTGACATCCGGCATTATCTTGAACAATTACAGCCATTTCCAAGATTTGAAGCTTCACTAGTTGTATTTACCCAAGTTACACTCGGTACGCGCTTATTTTAGGAAATATATCTTCTGGCATCAGCTTGCTAGTGTTTGACTAGCCTTGTGAAAGAGAAGATATCAATGATGATTAAATCACGTTACGTCTTCATTAGGGTGAGATTGAGGCTCAAAATTCTCCTGTTACAGCCAACTCCTGGAGAATGACGGAAGATGAAGAAGAAGATTGAGTAATTAACGGAAATTTAGCGCATGATTAACGGCGATCTGAAATTTTAGATTGATAAGTGACGGAGGAAGATAGTTACGTACGCACATCCGTCTTAGGCGAAGACATTTTCAGTACTCGGGAATAAATTCAACATTTTCGGAAAATTTCGCTCGTACATTGGAATAGTTCTCCTCGGATTAAAAATAATTTTCCGGAGTTGAAATTTTTCATTTTATTCATCTTTACTGAGAAGTCCCAGTAAAGAATAAGCTGAAGTTAGGGGCTAAAAGTAACCTTTCTGCGCAAACAGAAAATCGGGTTGGAGAAGTATTAAGGGACCGTAGCAGAGGATGGAGACCGATTACCACCTGCCAACCGGCTCTGACGTTTTAATTATGAAATATTGAGCCGCCTTTTTAGCTTGCATCCTCACTATTCGCTACCCCTCTAATGAAATAGGCCCGTTTATTACACGGAGGAGATTACTTGACGTTTGATCCGTCAAAGGACGAGGAATAGCCCGAATCCATTTACGAGCCAGGAATTTTCCGGATGAAAATTTGATGATTCATTCATCTGTTTGTTTTATTCCCTCGTGGGAGGCACCCTCCGCTACTTATTTTTTTGTTACATGAATGGGCATTCCAAAGGAGAATTCGGGAAAAATCTCATTACGGTTTACTCCTTGCCAACCCTGTAGGATTTTTACCCTTTATTTCATAAACTGCACAAGCTTACAAAGAAACTTGTCTGGTTTCTAACATTTATAATATCAGGATTTTAAATGAATTGAAAAATCGGCTTCATCATACTTGAGGTACAATTTACTTTGTTTGATACTGCCATTTCTCATTTCATACCAACATTTTTTGGAAATAACTAAGGATATACACACAATATAGAGTTGTATTCTGAATATATGTTACTACGAATTACATGTATTTATGATACATTTGTACAGGAGCGCATCCAGAATTTTCGTTTGGGGAGTTGAACTAAGGAATTGTAACCAATAATCTCGCATGGACGTCTTAATGTGAATTTATTGATTGATATAATTGATTGTCTTCATAAGAGA
Source organism: Ladona fulva (assembly GCA_000376725.2). Taxonomy (NCBI): domain Eukaryota; kingdom Metazoa; phylum Arthropoda; class Insecta; order Odonata; family Libellulidae; genus Ladona; species Ladona fulva. The sequence goes on along the minus strand of KZ308122.1, from coordinate 3,249,501 downwards.
GTATTGTCTTTAACGGAATGTTTTAAGGGACCAAATATTTATTGATTAGACTCTCGAGAATATGGTTCTGAACAAATACTTGTAGAAACTTTATGCAGTTGCGTTCTCTAAAAATGATTCTATCAAATACTATCGTAGCGTACAATCATACGATTGTTTGCAAAACGTATGAATTCCAGAGTCGTTAAATGATTATTTCAAGGAAACATATGCATATGATTTCTTAAACTGAATTGAAAGAAAAAATTATTTTTTTCGAAGTTTGAAAATAAATACGTTAAAGTACTATATGGAACTTCATAGGAAATTTCACCGCCATTCATTGAGATCTGGAGGAAATAGTAAAGGCTTAAGGGGAGGGAAATTAAAGGTAGCAGTGGCCTCGTAAAAACATCGCCATGTATTTTTAGGACCATGGCTGACGCGTAGCATTATTCAGATACTAAATTCGCTCATTTTACAGCTGGTAGTATTTAATCTCGCCAATGTGTAGAGTCATACGTTTTTACGGCTAAATTTTTTTTATTGCTGTCTGTTATTGAAAATATTATTCGGAAAAAGGAACAGAATGCCATTGTAGAACCCCTACGCATCTGCTATGGTGTTGAGGACCCCATCAGGAATCAAAAGCAAAGGAATCAGGAATCAGTATCAACCATAGTACATTTGGCACCATTCAAAACTTTCCAAAGAACGCCTGAATCGGTATTCCCGCTGCGAGGCCCCATTTTTCCCAATGGCACGTAAAACAGACCTTTATTCCGCAATCTTTTAATATCGCGGAAAAGCGCAACCTTCAGGCAACGGCACAAAGCTGCGTCTCTCCTCCCATTCAGTAACGCCATCAAAAGATATGTATTTGTACAGTAACTCTCAAAAGGCGGTCCTTGAAATTAAAACAGCACTCGACGCACAGTTTTAATTCATTCCGGGAGACGTCCCGCACGCCGTAAAAACGCGCATCGGTGCGATCCGCGTATCTCAAAATTTCATGCTGGCCCCGTTACACCGTTCATTTCACTTCCCTCTCACTCCCATTTCGCATCCAATCTCCCCCGACCCCGTCACTTTCCCTCTCTATCGCCGCAGTGTATCTACATGGCAACAAATCCTTCGGGACGCTGGAATCGTTTTTTTACGAGAGCTTACATTCGGGTGGTGTGTTGGGAGGGGGGGGATTACAGCCTCCCCCGCGCCTCGGCGGCGTGGGTGGCGTCACGACGTTCCGGATGAGCGATTACCTTCTGGAAGAGGGCCATGCAGATACGGGGATGATGGTTTCCAACTTCACCTGCGCGTTTTCAGGACGGACTGAAGAGGACTTACTTTTTTTCCGTCCAAAAACCCGCTCCGAGTAACCGTTCCCTTTTTACCATTCGCTGGACAGAAATATGGTTGGGGAAAAGATTTATGGTGAGCTTAGGATTGGAATGAGCGTAGGTCTGAATACGCTCGAATAGGATCTTCTTTGTTTTCTACGGAAGATGAGCATCTGGGGGTATATCTTTAGTCGGTAGAAAAGCGGAGGGGAAACCGGCCCTTTTTCGCTATATCTCAATTACGAGTAGATCGCCTTACAATTCAATTCTGCTTTTTGAAAAAGACCAGTCAATTTTGGTATGAATGACTTTGGGGCGACATAGACATTGAAAGGAAGATAAAGTAGAATAACAAAGAAAATTAATAAAAAAGATACGATTGACAAAAAATACGAAGGGTCTATTCTAGTCAGATAAAACCTGGCTGCGAAAAGAAAGATTTCACGGAAATGTAGGCAAGTAATTTGCAGTAGCTACTTTGTACTAAAAGCTGCCCGATTGCCACGTGGATAGCGCGTTTGCCTTCAGGGAAAGCTCTCCCTAGTTTGATTCCCGGTGAGGGATACATCGTTGTTCACACAGCATCGTGATGAACATGGGTAGCTACGAGTTTAGAGGTGGGTCCAGTCACGAAAGCCAGATACTGCGGCGTGGGAGCCGATGCGCTGTCCACATCACCCACTGTAAATACCGTCTGGCTGTGCCTCAATGGGATGCTTCGCTAGGGCTTACCTATTTTGCATCAATTCTCACATATGGGGTTTAGTTAGATCATTGAAAAGGAAGAATTAAAGGAAGTACAGGTTATAAAAATCAGATTTGAGGTGATTGGGTTAACCGTAGAAGGAAAGACTTACAATCAGGAGTATATGAATATAAATTGGAGGGTGAATTATTTTAACATCTAAGAGAAGTAACAGACGTCTTGCGTCTTTGACTCGATGACAGGATGAAGGGAGAGAATCCTTAAGGTGGCATTAGAAAGGAGAGGGAAAGGAGAAACGCCACGCGGTCATTCAAAGAGAAGATGGAAGGGTGAAATCAAAATAGATATAGAGAGAAAAGTGGAGTGAGCATAAAAGTGAGTGGAGTAGTTATACTTATAAAGGATTGAGGAAAGACGGAGGAAAATGAATGGCTTTGGTATGTACGAGTGCAACGTCCTTCCTAGTAGTACAAAGAGGAAGAGAAGGAGAAGCTAGTAATGAAATACGATATTAGGAAAATCATTTTCCAGTTTTCTTGATTGGTTAACAGTAAGGAAATTTTATTTCGTTTCGTTTTCGGTTCTCTCTTCTCAAGAGGTTCAGTTTATGAATATCAGTTGATATTTATTGTTAACACTTTTCATGGAACGGAATGAAATTGACCGAGCTTAGAATATAACTCTGTTTTGTTTTTGGTGGATGGATGATGCTCAAACAAGCCTTCGGGCTGAAGACTGTACAAACTGAAAGGAATATAACTTTTTAACTTGAAAATATTATACAGCAGTATATATTTTAAGTTAAAAATTGTAAATGCTTAAAGCTTCGAGTAATGCGAATCCTCATCGATATTCTAGCTTTTACTAGGAAAATAAAATTCGACTAAGAGTTTCATTAAATCACATCAACAATTCGATGACTTTCTTTTGGTCGTGATGTTTTACGTTAAAATAGATGAAGCCTTTTTGTGTAAAAATAAAGGTGCAGTACTTTTGAGGAATTTACCTTTAGTTTATCAAATAGCGAAAGTAATTTACTTTGTCTGTAAAATCAAAAAATGCGAGCAGTTTAAATGTCTATAAAATAAATCTTCTAAATTTTAGTATGCATAGGTTTTGAAAGATACAGAATGTAGGTAAATGGATGAAATTACTGTCTTTCACTTCAGGTTGTATCAAAACGGGGGGGTTAGAGCTCGTTTAGCTGGAGAATTCTTTGGCAAATTGTATGTATGATGTCAAATGATAGCAGATAAGAAGTTATTTTTTCGAATTTATGGAAGATAATTTGATGAGACAATTTTCTTTCGTTTTGAACCAATCTTGTAACTGCAATTATTATAGTATCATTTGAGTACGACGACGATATTCAAAGACTGTCGACTCACTGTTAGTCTCCTTAATGCAATCAATTGCAATTGTACAATTCTGTATAGATTTTACTTTCGAAGCTATAATCTGCTTATATGATTTTGATGTCGATATTGAAGATTTATAAAAATGTTAAGTTACGATATGGATTTTTATAGTACTTCAAAATATTTACATTAGTATTTTCTGTTTTGATTTTTTATTAAATCTTATCAATATGACAAACTTGATGTTGGTAGGATTAAAGGAAAGGAAGGTGTCTTATTAGATTGAAAACCTACGGAAAATCACCTGCCCGGAAAGTGGGAGACCTGGGTTCGAGTCCCAGTCGTGTCGCTATTTTTCACACTTGTTATTCCTTTAATGTTGGTAATTATATTACCAGCGTAATTAAATACTACAAGTAGGTCCTGCATCAATATCCCGTGTGATATTATTATAATTACATATTTTACAGATGGAATACTACTCTGGTGGTAACTTACTATTCTACAATGATAACAATACTACAATATACAGGTATGCAGAAGAATATATAATGCTAATTTCAATATCACAACATTTCCGCCCACCACAGAACAGCCATCATCAAGCCACACAACATGAGTATAATATGTACATACATTTTCAAGTTACAAAAATACACCATCACTACAAATACATTTCCCTGCTACAAAAATACAACATATCCGTCACCCAGCCGAAAAATACACTGATTCATTAAAATATTTTCACTCCAAAAACACGCCAATGCTTTCAAATATTTTCATTGATAATAAAAAACAACTATTTATCAGCCAAAAATTATGGCTAAATGCTGAAATCAGTAGATTGTTTTAAAAGTGCTTTTTCTATTCTTATTAGGCTTCGATATTCCCATCTGTAATTTAGGATGTCGTCCTACGCTCCAGTCGCTGATCTCTCCACTGCTCATCCATTAATTCTCAATGGCAGCGACGGTTTCAAATTATCTGATAATCCATTTAGGATCTCCGAAATTCAATTATTCCCTACTATTCCTTCCAATTTGTCTTCCCTTGAGGGTATGATTATCTAGATGTACGACTACACGCTGGACCAACTATCAATTTATACTATTATGCGTTATCAGTATCCCGTTTAGCATTTGAAATTTTGGCTTATTCTCCTTAAGAAAACGTTGAAGTAAAACGAAAGAAATTCGTTATTTTGGAATTACGAAAACTAATTCGGTATTCTACATCATCATCGGACCGGTAATAAAATATCATGAAATAATGAGTGATAAAGTAAGAAGAATTTCTTTGTGGCATTGTAAATGTTACACAGAAACAGCTTTTAACTTTTACTATAGTAACAATAGTGTGTGAAAAACGTGTCATAGGATTTAGAAAAGATTTCTAAAATTCATATTAATGAATTTCCCATATAGTTTTACCAATATTTTTAACATACCCTCATCAAATACGTATATGCCAGTAAAATGATTATGCCATATATTTATTTATATATTTTTTATACATTTATTTATGTATTTTTAGCTTTATCTAGTTGAACAACTTTTTCTCGCGATTAGATATATTTTAGATATATTAATTCTTGCAAGAATTGTATAATTTAATTAATGTTATATTAACAAGATCAAAATGTAGACATGTCCACTCCACAGCTCACATTATAACAAGTAGGGATTTTGTATTATTAACAGTACAATGAGAGCAAGTATTAGAGTAAACTACTGAAAAGCATCAAAATTATTCCTTAAAAATCTCCACAAGTAAATCAATATTTATTTTTCTGAATTTGGAAAAAAATAGTTTCTCCATCTTATTTCTCCGGTTTTTGGTATCAGAAAAGCAGCACCCAAATCTCGTGGAAATGTGATATCCCACTTAACAAAGTCATGAACTTCAAACAAATTTTTCAAACACGCATCGTAAGAATCTTTCGAAGATATCCAAAGAATGTGCATACATTTGCGAAAGGAGCTGCCGAAATTCTTGCGGAATTTAATTCTTCCGCGAAAACGTTTTCCGTCGTCAGGGAGGAAGAACGAAAACAGGAGAATCCTCTTGAAATTAACATTCATGCGTGGGGGATATTAATTTTTCTCGGTACCGCATCATGCTTCCGTATTCTTCCTCTCGTTGAAGTGGATGGAAAGAAAATAATTCAGCGGAATGGAAATAAGGCGAGGAATGTAAACGTGGCCTCAGGGAGCATTTTAATGCTATTTTGCTCAGCCGTTCTCCACTCGATCGAACCAGTGGTGCGTAAACGCTAGAAATTGCTCCGTGGTATGCCACGGAAGATCCGCTTCAATGATTAAGGTGAGCGGACAAGAAGCGATACAAGCATTGAATTTTGTTACGATTGAAAAGTTGCTATCTCATTCTTCCTCGTTTCCGAGCACAAAGAGCAATTGCACATATACCATTAACGTAGTTTTTCTGCATTTCCTATATGCATTACTTGGTGAATTCCCTCTTCGTTAGCCATTCTGCAACTTATATCCTTACCGCTGTTCACATTTAAATTTTAGGTAAGCTCGTTGAATCGTAAGCAGATAAATCGATTGGCCGATTCGTTGGTCACGGCAGGTATCCTGGCCATCATATGAATATAAAGTCCTTCACAAAGGATGCACTTGCTACGTTTCATGTCGCTTTAGATGCGATGACGTGTTCTTTCTGAAATCGATCCCTTATGAAGTTATTTTTGGTAAAAGAAGGTCGAGGAAGCTTTTAGAGTTCCTTTATATTAAAATTTTACTCGTGTGCTGATAATTTAAAAAGTTCGTGTGTTATTTTGCTGATGAGTATATTACATTGAAATTTTGAAAAAAAGAAAATTCAAAACCTGAAGACGCCTCCATGAGTCGAAACCTTGGTCGATTATCAATAAATCCTGTGATTTGTAAAAGTTTGAATTTTCTTAGTTCCTGATGGAGAATTACCACGAAGCACAAGCAGTTGATTCTAAATGTTAGGAACTTTTTCTTCTACAAAAGTTGCATTTTTAGTAGATAGTTTTCCTGGTTCATTTTTGTATAACTATTGTTTCAGTTTTTGAATTTCTGTGATAAACTCAAAGAACGTCAGTTATTATATACATACCTAAACCCAAAGTCCACTTGCTCTCCATCTACACGGCTCGAATCCTAAAATAGAGCACGAATCATCAAAGATTTATGGTAGTGTACTTTGATTCCTCAATCACACTTCGAATGAATCATTCCTTCATAAATAAGTGCTAATTATGAAATTAGAATTTAAGAGTTTTCAAATGTCTCCGGATAGACAAATTGGTAACGCGTTGGCCTTTGATGAAGATGGTCACGGGTTCGATTCCCAGTAAGCCCAAAATAGTGTTTATGACGCAAGCTGTCGAAGCACATTCGTAGAACTTCTATAAATCATCCTTCCTATGAGCCTTACGTTGTGTAGTACTTAGGTATGTACAGAATTGCAAAATGTCTTTAGCTCGGTGCCATGTACTGGTGAAATGAATAGGGAGTATCTTCATCATAAATCTTGGAAATCGTGATATGGAAAAGTAATAGAATGTATACGCGATATACTTAAAAATTGAATGAATATGCAGTAGAATGGAGGATTTATCATTTAAACATAAATAGTGACGTCTTCAGATACGGAGACAGGGATTTGGACATACCAAATTTCTTTCCGGAAAGTTCTGATGGAAAGAGCGTGGAATGAAAAGTTTGATGGGTTGAAGAAAGGAGGAGAAGAAATAGAGATTGACAATGAGGAAGTGGGGGAGTGGAAAGATTGATGGTGGAGAAGGAATGGAAATAGGACGGGAAATTGGAAGAAAAAAGGAGCAGAAAGCGGAGATGCAAGGAATCCTTATGCAAATAAAGAGAGATTGAAAATGACAAACAACTTCCTTTCGGAGCAAGATTGGGACTGTAAAGTCCCTTATTTTGGTAAAATCAATCGAAATTGAAATGGCGAATGCAGGAAAAGACCAAAAATATGGGAGGTTTTCGATGCAAGAGGAGTATTAAAGGGATTTGGCATTCAGAGGAAAATTAATTGATAACAATGTTAAATTCAATGTCTCCGTTGTTCTTGTGTTTTTCATTCAAAATGAAAAAATCACCTTTTACATTCGCTGAATAATAATGTATAAACATAATATTAATGTATTATGTTAGCATAGTCGATACGTTGGAGCGCATTTCACACATGTTATGATTAACATCTTTTTTAGATAAAATAAAATTTACTTTTAAGGATCTAGTGAAAAGTATTGGCGGGCTAGATTGACGGAAACGTTCATTTAGAATTTTTTCTTTTTGTATTTACCATGAATTCACTTAAACAAATGGACTGGCACGATACAAAAATATAAAAAATTGGCAATATTAGTTATTGAATAACGGTGGCTACTACTTGCAATTAGACTTGCATATCATTTTATGGTCTCGTATTTTTGTGTTTAGCTTAAAAATAAATAATTTAATTTGTATATACATTTTTAATAAACACTCTTACGTGATAACATAGCCCGCACTGTAGTGAATAAACGGATACTTCCACTCACCGAAAAACTGGAAAAAACAATTCACTTTATTCTAAACATATTACATATTTACCGATGTTAATACTTTTGCCTGCCTCATAGGCCTAATAATCTACTTTTACTAACGCAGGTATTTCTTGGGCTGAAATTTCCTTGAAACTCGCACATTACTTTATTACTCTTTCCCTCTCAGCTGGTTGGGATAAAGAAAATATTTATATTTCACCCTGACGAGTGAATATAAGAATTAATTCCTTGTCGGAACGTGAAGCTCGTAAATAACATCGGGAATGATAAACTTCCTAAGCATTAATTACGGCAACATACTAAAAAAATAAAAATCGTTTACGTTTACGCACGTTTATCTCCATTATCCTCCTGAAACATTTCCTTCAGCTTCGTTTATTATTTTTCTCAGATGTGTCTGAAACGCAGCACTTTCAACGGGTACGATTATGGTTTAATGCGATGGTTGAAAATCATCTCCTTGACCTTTACAAGAGAGAAGTTTGCATATTCCAGGCGTTGATGAGTTAGCGAGAATACGTTTAATTTCCTCGGTAAGACGTGCATTACGGAACAAAATGGTAATGGGGAAGACATTAAAGCATGGACAGAGAAATAGAAGAGGAAGAAGATGAAAAGGAATGAAAAAAAACTCCAAAAACATAACAGAAGATAAAAGTTTCATACTACGTTCGAGTTAATCTTCTGTTGGAAAGAGGATGCTGGAGGACCAATAAGATAGAGTTACAAGGCTGTCTCATTCCGTATAGGCTCCTCTATTTCTTCCCTGATTTTCTCATGCCACCCTTTTCCCCCATGATCCTTCTTTCCTTTGACAGTGCCAAATCACCGCCTCTTTCTCCCCTTCATTCTTCTTCGCGTTCCGCTTAATCCCTCATTCCTTCAAGTCCTTCCGAACGATTTTCTCTTTCCTCCAAGCCTAGATTTTTATCATCCTTTCCCTTTCCTTCCTTCGCTTCCATTTTCGGGATTTATTGATTCCCCTCCGGTTCTTTTCTCTTAAGCAGTCGCCCATCGTTTCTCCTTAACCCTCGCGCTCCTACGCAGCGTTCTCGCCGGCAAAACTCGGTTACGTGTCTTGTCTCTCTTACGGAGAGGTCCCTTTCTTCCCAAGTGGCATTCTTCTCCGAGAGAACGGTCTTCTTTGTTCGTTTGTCTCAGCCGCGTGTTACTCCCTGCCCCTGTCTGTTTTTCTCCTCCTTCCCAGCCTCTGGTTTCACTTTCTCGAATGACAGAATCAGGTCCGGTATCACCTCTGTCTCCGGACTCTATCTTACGACACCAGGTGACTCAGTTTAATCCTCCTTGGTGACCTCCGCCTCGCTCTATTTTTACCATTTTTTCCTTCCCTCTCTCTTTACGAGACTGAGAAAATTGTTGCACATTCTCCTCCCCTATAGATAAAGGGTTTTGAAGCAAATCGTTAAAGTTGTTCGCTCTTAAAGTTGCACGATAGTGAGTATATAAAAGTGCTTCGACTGCTTAGGTCATTTCGCACGTAAGCCCCCACCGGTAATCGAACCCGAGACCACGAACGCCGAGACGCGAACGCGCTGCCCACTTGGCTATCTAGAAGCTCAGTTGTATGTTGTATTATTAATTTACTCATCGCATCGGAAAGTCTTAAGGTTAGGCAATGGTGTCTACTTTTTCTCCATTTCTCATGCAAAATGTTTTAAGAAACACCAATGGCTTCCGATTTGTTCTTATTTTTTATTATATGGGAAATATAACATGAATTTCAGCTGGAATAAAAATAATACGTTTGTAATAGAGATGATATGATTAGATTTCGTGGAAAGTCATATGAATAAATTAAACAGCCGTACTTCGTATTTTCCACACGAATTTTTAATAAAAGACCGGTTCCAGTCTACAGATATCATCAGGTTGCAGGCAGAAACCGGTCGTTTATTAAGAAATTGTGTGGAAAGTACTAAGTGTAACTGTCTAATTTAATCTATTTCTAATCGTGCTATTTACAATATAAAATTTATGACATTATTATGCTCATATATTGGATTATTATTATTCCTGTGTTCATCACAACAATATTCAAGTTACTATACTCATTGCTCTATTTTAATTCTTATATTAGATTCTTAGATTTTGGATCGATGGAAGTAGTAGTAAGTGTTTTTGTCTTTATATTTCAGCACTTCTTAACCCCTTCTATTTAAAACAAAATTCCAGCTTCCAGATTTTTTTCAACTATCATTCCTAATGTATTTTTTTATATCATTTTTAATCTCTGAAATTCTATGTAAATGTATGACTGCAGAGGTTAGGTGTAAGAGATGCCTACATGGGCCTAACCTCGCCGAATAAAGTGTTCTATAATAATAATTCCTAAAGACTTAATTTCTCCAACCAAATCAATTTCGTCTTTGAAATATTTTTCATGTGTATTGAAAACATTGTAAAAGTGTCATACTTCGAAGGTAAATGGAATACAAGCCATTGTGGGGCCAATCCTCCTCAGTGAAAGCGCAAGCAGTAATAATAACTTTCATGTTAATAGCTGTTTGGTAAATAGGGAAATTCGCGAAGGTATGAGCGACAAAGAGCTGATGTGGCGTAGGTGGAAGTTTTGTAGTGCTTGAACTCCCTTCCTAACATTTTCGCGCTAATAAAGACGTATCACGCGTCTGGTTTATTCAGCCTCGAAAAGTTTCGCCCTAATTTCGCCTCATATATCTTGCAGTATGAGAGTCAACTGCGGACTGTTACAGTGAAGCTCCTGCTGAACTCGATGGAAAATCATTACTACAGATTTATCTTAATTTGATATACGCTCAACAAGCTACCTTCCTGTGACAAATGAAATAGGATACCTAGATTTTAATTCCCATTTCGTCGGATACCTTCTTTCTTATTAGTTTTATATACTGTCTAGTATTAAAAACAAAAAATGGAAATCAATTAAATTAAAAGAGGTAATCTCTACGCATATTAACGGACCCGATGAAGTTCCCGTCCCTTCATTGTTACAGGATATGAATTTCTAATAACCGGAATACAATAAAAAAAATCAGTAACTTATTCTGAAAATATACTCGTAGATTGTTTTTAATAAATTATTAAATTATTTTTCAAAACTGATAAAGAAAAACTCTGATTTACCTGATTCTTCTTGGAATATTACAAATGTTTATATTATAACCTGTATCCTTGTGAAACGCAAACAAGGAAAACAGGGTGTCAAAACATTGGAGACCGGGAAGGTGTGGCGATAAAAGTTGGGTGAATAAGAAAACAAACACGGTGGTACTAGAGACCGCTGGTGAGGAAAGCGTTTTAGTAGAAGTAATTAGGGCTCGACAGAGGAAAATTGGACGGTCAGATGTTGAGAGGAGAGGCATTGCTGAAGAATTTAATGGAGGGTAGAACGCAAGGGTAAATCTTGAGGGGAAGAAAAAGGCAAAAGATATCAGATAAAATGAAGGGTGATGGTAGTTAAAACGAGACAAACGGCATTCAAAAGGGAACATTAAGGCGCCTTAACCTACTGAAAGGTAGAACGGTAATATATGTGTACAATAGATTCTACAAATTCGAAGTTGGTCATTTATTATAAACAGTAATAGTATTGCTTAAAAGTGCTTCGACAGCTTAGGTCATTTCGAACGTAGGCCCCGTATTTGTATTATAAACATCTTCTACTTGAGTTGCATTAAAATAATTACTAAAAAGTAGATGATAGAGCGCTGCATGTTTAATAATTCTGTGATGCACGTCAGGCACCAATGCTCTTAATACTTGAGACATTTGGTTAACATTAATATTACATTAATGTATCATTTTTGGGAAAGAATTTAATTTTACTTTAATAATTTAATTTTATATAAGTATAATATATATAGTATATCGTGATAATGTGGATATTTTGTGGTAGTAAAATGGCTTCCCTCTCATCCCAATTAGGCAATTTCGCTCTATCATGAAGTATTTCGTATTACTTAAAAAAGAAGTGGCACTCTAACTCCTACATTAGGAAGTTCCATCGCACCCTGTTACTCTTCTCCACTTTTTATCCTTTTCTTCCCAAAACATTTAAATAACTCAATCCAAACAATAGGGAACCAAAGCTGGATTGCTAATCTGTGCAATTTCAATACTTAATTTCATATTAAATGCATATAGTTAACCGTTAAATGTGAAGTTCTTTATCATCTTTTAGGCACTTTCAAAATTGGCGAACTTTTTTCTCTCGCTCTCGAGTGAAGCATTAATTTTAAAAGAGATACGAACGCTCAGGAGTCGGCTGATAACTACTAATAAAAAGGAGAATGCGTTTGAATTCACTTAATTTCCTCTCTTTTGACGAATTCATGATATGAGATCGGGGAATATTTCCATCTCTTCCTCCTAATTTCGCGGAAACTCTTATTAAATCCTCCTTCGGAAGTGAGTGCAATCTTTTCCTTACTTCCCACTCCTCCTTAGCCCATCCTTTTTCCTCGACGATCGGTGGCTCCTTTTATTTGTTTTTCATTTCATTCGATCCTCTCTCTTTCGGTTCCTTATTCTCCCTTTGCCTCTCCTCTCCTTCTGACTTTTGTTGCCGAGCTGTCCGCCCACTTCTCGTTACGTGGACGTCAGTTTTGCTCCGGAAGGTAATGGAAAGAAAGAGAGCGGGACATTTCTCCACCTCAAAAAGAAAAACTTGACCCTAACCCACTGTCTCATTCCCTTATACTTGTCGTAACTCGGAGAGATTTTTCGCTTTTATTTCTACAGCTCCTTTTTTTTCCCTCGGACGTCCACGGTGATTTTTTTTCTGTTTACCCGTGCACGCCGGGGAATCCCGAAGAGTCGGCTTGGGTGAGGTTTGCCGGTTACTAAGCTACCCTCCTGATTCCGAGAGAAAAGTGACATTTCGGTTTCAACTTTAGTGCCCTGAAAAGTCGGGCTGTTGAGCACAAGAGATAAAGTCGACAAGGTTTTTTTTCGGGGCTCGCTTGAGTGACGCTGTTGAATAGAAACGACACGCGCTTCAATCTTTCGGTAAAATCCGAACAAAAATGCGTATTGATTGGAGGATAATTGAACATTTTTACGTATTAATTCCTATATTTTAAGGTAAGACATTTGCCAAAGGAAGACGTCGAAACGAGCACGAATTTCCACATTAAGGTGGATTTAATCTTCATTGTTATCTCTGTTTGTCTTTTGGTTCACCATGAAGGAATATGTGCCTATCACCATACCCAGGAAGAAAATAAACTCAGATATTAAAGGTTCAAAAACGCTGTTATGTCGGCATATTTAGAAATGTGCGGTATGTCGGCAGACGGAACTTGAATTTGGAGACAGAAGGGAAGTTCCGGATGACCGAAGAGTTATTCATTCCCAAAGATAAACAGATGTGTAAAATAGCAACATGACTAGGACTCGAACCCAGGTGTTCCACTTTCCGGGTAGGTATACCGCAAAACGTCTCAATCATAGTGTTTGGGAATGGTTTTGAGAGGAATGCAAGTGGTGTCCATGTAGTACCACTAACTTTTCATGGCATAATTACTTTACAATGACCTGAATGTATTTCACTCTAAGAATCCGTGAAGAAAGATGGGGTAAACTAGCTTACTCCGCATCTTGCCTAGAATGTGTCACCTCCTGTCCATAGCCTTTTAATTGCTCATGTCGGAGGGTATGAGGATCAAAGCAGTTTTGGAATGGTGGCTTAACAATTAAACAGTTGTTTCCTCGGTTTCTGAATTTCAGCCGTATTTTCTTTAGTTATTTTTTGTATTTATGTGATGGACTTCCTCCGAAAATACATAGCGAGATGTGCTTATATCAATATTGATAGAGTTAAATGTTTTCTCAGGCAGGATCTTCCTGCAATTCAAACGAAGAAGTTCCCACCTTTGAATTAAACGTACCGTCTAAAAATTTCATTAAATGACTATATGTAAACTTTCTCTATCGTTTCCCACTTCCTTGTTTTCCTTCCTTATTTGTTCATTTGAAACTGCTTAGGCGCGCCTTTCTCTATAATAATTGCCGTTGCGCGAGTATTTTAAATTTATTTTTATTTGCTGTCCAGCACCTCGATGCCACTAATCGAATGGAATAAAGTTTTTTAACTTCGCTCGGACTAATATTATGGTTTAATGAAGGAATTATTTAATATAATCAATATGAACCGACCTTACTAAGTCCGTTGTATTTAATGTATTTATGGAATTATTTACGATTCATTTTCTTACTTAAGCTGATTTGAATATTGTTACAACTGATTGTTGTTAATTACAGTTAACAATAGTTGATGTAATTTAATTGTAACTACAAAATACGGATAGAGCAAAGTGATCATCACCAAAAGCACAACGTTATTCTATTCAGTTAATTTTCTCTTAATCCTTATTTACGACGGGGCATCATGTGGTCCAAAAGATTTACCTTTTTAAAAGCTTTCGAAATGCAGAATATAAAATTGTTGTAATCTTTTCAAGATTAGCAGACATTTCACGAATGAGAAATTGAATACCTTCTTTACCTCTAAATCATCGAAGAGTATATTCGTGAACAAATTAGGGACGACATCGAAGATCAGCGTGATACATGATAATTAAAAAAATATGTATCGGACTCTTTAGGGCACCACGAATTCAATTTCATTTATATCTAGTAGTAACGGGCAGGAACTATACATTGATTTCTTATTTGCACAATTTGGGTATCTTTTTAACCATAGATTTAGTGCTTCATTTACATTAATTATCATCCATCAAACATATTTTTTATCCCTGCTAATAAGCTGAAATGATCTGAATTAAATACAAGTATTGCGTTTTCGAATACGAGCAATATGGGAAAGGAAGTCACACTTTGCATGGGTATGTGTGCTTCTCAAAACCTCCACGAGAATGAGTAATGGGATTAAATAGTTATGCCGTAAGACGTGGTCTCGCCAAATCTCGCAATTTGATGCTAATCCGTTCTATTGTCTAATTGCAAGACTGTCGCATTGCGAACCTCGAACTTTAGGACCTTTTTGCCACAAAAGCCTACGAAAATAGATAAATTCGTTCGAATTTCTTCTGTCGCGAAAATAAATATCTCTTGTGAACCAACTTTTTTATAATATATTGTATTGCTTGAATATTTACTCTAAACTCATAAAAATACCAACGCAGTTCTATAAAATAGCAACAAATATAGCACATACGTTATTAATTCGTACTATGCCGCACGCACGCACATGCAATTTTTACCCGAAATTCAATTGTCAAATTCGACGCGGGACATCCAATGGTCAAGTACCACTATATCTATCTTGCTAAAAGTGGGTGGGGTTCGACCTCCGATCTCTCTATTTAGGCAATTTCATCTCTTTTTACAAATGATTATGTGAACAAAAATTATCCATGAATCCATTAAGTGGGCGTTCATTTATTATTGGTATAATATCAAGGATAAAGGGAGAGGTTTCACTTAAGAACAAGTTAAAAAGAAGTAATTGCTCAATTACACGAATACTTTGTAGTTCTATAACTGCTCAGTTTGATTCAGGAGCTCCTTAAAATACGAACTGTGATTGCAAGCTGACCGTCTAATTTTAGTGCCTGTGGAGTTAATCAAAATCCCGAGAAACCTGAGTAATATATATCTACGGATATTTTTATTTCCAAAAATATATTTTTTCCACAAATATTGTTCTTTCTTCATGAACATCGTTCTTTCTCCATAAATATTATTCTTTTTCCACAAATATTTTTCTTTTTCTCCCAAATATTGTTCTTTGTGTTATTTCCAGGCATTTTTCTTGTCTCTCATTGTCAGTAGTTCTTTCATAGTGATCATGTTCTGAATACGTATAAATATGTACTGTTTTTCTCTGCACCAACATTTTCATCAAGTTGTTGGTCCACTTGTGTTAAATTTTATTATAATTTTATCACATCCTGAAGGAAGCTGAGAATAAATTTCAATCGTGAGTTCAGTCGATTCTTATCTTTCATTCGCGATAACATTTGATATCCTCTCAATCGAGACTTAATTCTGAAAATCTTCTCGTGCTCGCGAAATTGAAAATTTGAGAGAATTCCTTGATTCCCTTCCGAAGATCCCAGCCACAAGATACGCGCCCACTCGTGTTATTCTTACAGACTGATTCAAGTCACGCACAAGAACACTTCATTCACGTTCTGGGATTAAATCCGGTTTTCCTTGGATCCAGTCTAATGCAGTTTGCATCGTTGTACAAGTACATACATTTCTTTTCCATCTTCAAGAACAAAAACAAAAGCATCTAGATAGGGCTCCAGGATGGCCAAGTGTATCCAGTAAAGTACGCAAAATTACACGTGTAAATCTCGTAGATCTTATGCTTCAGAAGTTCATTGGATTCATCCATCAAAACCTACACTCGAACACCAAGTTATAGATATTCAATCCTCCAACTTGTCACTTGAGCCTTCAACTTTTCAAACTTAGCTGTCTCTCACTTTGAAAGCTTGCTGATCGGATGTGATTTGTGTGAACACATGATTTCTAAAGCGCTAAGCCACCAGGACCAGGTAAAACACATCTGGTATTGAATTTTAGTAAGTGATACCTCTTAGAATTTTATCTTACGGACGATAAGTGAGTAGATATTTGAAAATGGCTTGGTAATCTATCTAGTCTAATCTAAAGTCGCTAGTCACTTGAAACATTTCTAAATAGGAAACCAGATCACGGCGCACAATGGGACCAAATGAGAAAAAGCTGGCAAAAAATCAATTTTTCGACTTTAAAAAAAAAGTTTTGACAAGTATATTATTGTTGTCCTCTTAAGCAGTCGCCCATCGTTTCTCCTTAACCCTCGCGCTCCTACGCAGCGTTCNCAAAATGGAGATAGTTTTATTCATGATGTTGATTTTGTTTAAATTTATAAGTTTGTTTGTAAATATATGTTAAAATTTTAATATTTTAAAGTCAGCACGTTTATAAATTTATGATTTTAAGTTACTGTGGTTTTGTATTAAAAATACAGGGAGGCCGCCGTATTCTCATAAATATACTACTCATATCTATAATTTTATACATTTATAAAATTAATTTCAATAATTAAAATTATTATTAATATTTCATTGCAAAATGCACTTAATTTTTCGATAAAAAGCACTAAATGTTTGCCATCGGCAATTATCGAGCAAGAGAATTTTGCATTGGGATATTGTATGACGTTCATACATTATGAAACAAAATGAAATTCTTGCTACTATCTGCTATCTTGCCGGTCGCGCGGCGCTCCGACTCTTTCCTCCGGCGCGCGGTAGGTAAAGGGAGACTGGACGCCTCTTTAGAGTTATAATTCATAAAATACGGACTTAACTTCATGAATAATGTGAAACAACGTTTCCTTAATTCTGTCGTCCTTTCCGTTTACACATCAGCCCTCTCCGACTTCTGCTTGACCATCCGACTATCCTGACTGCCTGACTATCCGACCATTGCCCTGTACAGGCTGGTCGTGAAGTGGGGGTATGGAAAGTGACTGCTTCTACTCACTTCACACCTTCGCCTAACTTAGTAAGTGGTCAGAGTTGCTTGGATTATCCCTAACCCACACAGAGTTTTACACATGGAAATAAGGAACTAGAGGCGAGAATGTTCAGTTTGTCTCGTGGTCCAGGCAGAGTTGCAGCTATTTTGCTGACAGCGAGAAGTGCGCAACCAATTCTATCTGCCCAGTATTTAGGAAAGGAGAACTGGACCATATGTATAAACAAAGTATATCACTAAAGAGGAGGCACGATACTTGAAAAGAAAAATAGAATTTTTGGAACCGGTTGAAGTTAATGGCATATTAGTGAAATTCAAGTTACTTCTCACTATCATCGATGGAAAGGTTGTCTGTAATACAGATTCGTACTTCCTGCATTATTTTAAAAATTACATCGAAACCGTTTTCTTTAGGCTCGCAGTGCACTTACAGAAACAAGTAGTATGAAGTGCTATATTTGTGGAGTAAGTATATCACAGATGAATAATTTAAAGCTTATGTCAAAAATGCCATTGGACAGAAAAAGATATGCATTTGCAATGTCTACTCCACATTGCTACATTCGCTGTTTTAAATGCCTTCTCCACATTTCCAACCGCTTAGACATTAAGCAGTGGAAGGTAAGTTTAAAAATTAAAATGGTCAACGTAACTTGTCCATCTATTCTTTCTTCACCTGTTAAACATACTGAAACTTTTATTTTAAGGCGAGATTAGGCAATGGAAGCAAGAAACTGATGTTAAAGAGGAATGAAATCATACAAAAATCATTTAAAAAGAAAATGGAACTTATAGTTGACGTTCCAAAACCGGATTATGGAACTTCCAATGACGGAAACACTGCTAGGTGCTTTTTCGCAGATCCCAAACTGTCTTCGGAAGTTACAGGTCAGCAGCATACTTCCTATGCTTCATTCTTGACTTAGCATAGTGTGCTTTCTACTACGGCAATATTGTAATATATTAAATAAATATCGTCCAGGGCAACTTAAAACTATGGCCAAACCGTAAACCAGGTATCGATGAAGTACCGATTTTCCGGTTTTCAGTGATCTTGAAAGCTTTGTTGAGTGGTCATTCGATCAATTACCCTGAATTCACGAAATTCTGGAATAGTACAGCGGAACTGTATGTACAACTGTGTGGCTGATACTGCAAGCTGCCCACAATAAACAAAATGTTGATTAATGTGCAGCTATTGCAGATGAAGCCATTCTTCCAATTGGCCAACTTTCGGAAGAAGCAATGGAGACGAGAAATAAAGACATTCGTCGATTTAGGGAACAGCATTCAAGGAAATATTCAAGGTTGGCTGCTAAGGATGACCTTTTACGAAGGCTGTTATTGACTTCTGACCCCATCATATCAATTTTGCATGAGCTGCCGGAAAAGAAAACGAAGGAATTGGCTGTGGATGTACGCAAACATTTGCCTTTGGAAGATGTAGAGAGTGAATCACAAACTGAGGAAAGTGACGAGTCAGAAGATGAGGACTCTCCGTTTTCGATTTCTCACAAATTCTTTATATAGACATGTAAATTTTATTTGCAATTTTTTGTATATAAGGTTTTTGATTCCTTATTAGTTATAAATGAGTTTTAACTCCTTATTTTTGGAATATAAAAAAATAAATTATTTATTACAGCAAATGCTCTCGTTTTATTGATATTTTTACTATTTCCATGGTGAATTTTTCCGTGTCCAGCATAGATACAGCAACAATTATGCCAACATTGAACTTATGAGATCAGCATTACTCTAACATAACATTTTCAGCCAATTTATATTATATTTACTATTTTTGGCCAGCTTTTTCTGATTTGGTCCCACTGTGCGGCGTAAAAAGCTGTATCTCTTTTCCGGTGAATATTGTTGAGAAAATCATCTCTGCTTCTCAGCCTGGTAAGTTCAAAGAACCATCCTTAGGGCTAGGTATCCTTAGGGTTAGGTTAAATTGTGTTAGTTCCTCAGGATTGTCTCACACAGCCAACAAGTCGGCGGCCAAAACATCGGTATTCCTTTAGCTTACCCCACTGAGTATCCGGAATTATTTTTCTTCTAGATAACTGTATTAATTGTTGACTCTTAATCTCAAACTAAGAAAAGAAATTCCCATCTTCAAGTAATAGTGATTTTGTTCTTTCCTTCATCTATAAACATGGAGCTTCTGCAATCTGATTTTTTTAGTCAATATTTTAATGCGTGACTTTGTAGGAAGCCGTTCCAAAACTCAAGCTCAAGAACGCTAAGTATAAATTTTTTTGCGTTTTTAAGAATGATAAAACGTCCTTTATCCTTGTAATTTCTTATGGTTTCTTTCCAACGCAATGGATTTTATATTATAATTACACTTCTCTCACTCTCGTTCAAAGAACTTATTGAATAAAGCCGTCATTTTCACTTTTACGTTGAAAACCACTATTTCCTTCAGGAGTATAACATAAATAAATAACCTGCAAGGCGCTTTTCGGCGTATGGCAGCTGTTATAAACAAGCGTTCGAGCTATGTACTTTCTTAGCTTTTTGCGTCGCGTATCGTCCGCGGAAAGGATTAGTCCCTAGAACGACTTTTCTTCCCATCTATTTCTCTCATTTTACGCTCATTGTTGGATCGGCCGAGGTACCAGGGGTTTTCGTAATACCGATTACGTCTTCCACAAATGTAAATTCTCAGAATGTATCAGGAAATCGCATCCTAGCTTCCAATCGCTTTTCCTCCAAGGATTCCCAGCCTGCTTCTGAGATCATTTTCGTAACGCTTGCTTTTTTTCGTAACATTTTTTTTTAAATCGTGTCGTCTTTCACGGCACTTTATCGAGTTCGCTGGGTTGCATACATTCGCTGTATATTCCAGACAGGGCATGTAAAAGGTGAAATAACATCGCTGTTCAACTTCTCATGGCATCTTCCTATAAATCCGAGATTTTTTACTTGCTTTACCGCAGAATTTTCGGATATGTGTGCTCCAGGTTAAGTTATTTGTAAGAGTGACTCCGAGATATTCAACTGACTGGAGTACATTAACATTAAATTCACTAATTTTGCAGAGGTAATCCCGACGCATTAGTTTCCTGCAATCAGTTGCGGGCGAACCGTTGAACTATTGATTCTATGATTATAAGATTTACGGAATGCGCCATCTTTGAAGTTCCATTTTCGTTGCATTGTATAACATGCTAATAAGAACCTTTATTCAAATCCTCCCTCACATTTGATAGAGATGGCTCATTTATTCGGTTTGAATGCGTCAATTCACAAGGGAATGGGAGATCTTCAAACTGGAATACCAAACGCCACGCGCCATTTTGAATGGGAAACTACCGGCTCTCTCCCAAACATGACCTTTATTTTCCTTCCAACCCAGACGTTCTCCATTTAACCCAACATTATTCATTCAATGCTCCATCGTCAGTTTCTGGAAGGAAACCTTAGGCGGAAGGTGGCTGAAGGTTTCTTTTTCTTCGAGGGAAAACATAGAAACCTTTCTAAAGTCGTTGCTCTGCGTAAGAAAATGGACAGGAAATCAAAGGGGAAATCATGGCCAAGAGGAATGGAAGCAATGTGTGGGAGGGAAGACTCTTTGAACGAGACGGGAAATGTGAAAGTGATTACGATTAGAGGAGAAAGAGGGGATTGTGAAAGGGAGATGAACTGGGGAAAAAAATGGAAAGGAAGTAGTCTAGGAAATAAAACTGGACGTAAAGAAAGTAAAAAATTCGAATCTCAATGAATAACAAACAGGAAAATGTCCAAAAGGAGCCGGTCTTGAACTTGGAATTTTCCGCCTCAGATGCAGATGGCAGATGCCATAACCAATTGAGCTATCGAGCCGGAACACTCTGACAAGCCGGTTTTGGAGACTATGGAGAATTATATACTTTACCTTCATGAATTCGCCGAAAATCTGAGCAGTTCTTCTATAAATACAGAAAATCAATAAACTATTCTACAGAATTTAAAGAAAAACATTTCAAGTAACTATCAAAGTGAATGGGTATGTACTTTACGGCATTAAATGGAAGGCAGTGAGTAAAATAGCTTAAATAAGCTGCAGGTATTATTACGTCCTTTGAGATAGGCGCTAGAAAGCCATTCATGAGGAAAGGATCGCGAATATAAATACGAAAAACCAATATTCTGTTCAGTTTACCCAACGGAAGATATTGCCAATCAAATTTCCTTGATATTATCTTACATTGGAGGGCAAAGGCAGATAGACCCCATTGTAAACAGCTTCTCAGTAAAAAAACCCGCATCTGCATTACGCTCCGAGTAGTAAAGATATAACTCTGAGTTCCCTTGTAGCGTATTATGACAAAACAGGATATATTTATGAGCCGCCTTTCTCTAAAGCTAAGGAAGTACAGGCTTAGGATTACTACTCTAGTTTAGAGGAGGAATTTTTATTCGCCAGATATACTGGAGATGCTTCTATAGCAGCGTCTGTCATAACTTCCACTCCGCCTCCCATGTTAAAAAATATAGTAAATTAGATCGTGTGTTTTTATGTAAGTTTCCTTTCTTTCTCTTAAGGATATGGCATAAAAAGTGGATAAATAGAGTCACTGAAAAAGCACTCCGAGTTACACGGTTAATGGTGGTTTTCAGGCTAATTATAAGGATGTAGATGTCCACGGGTCGGATTCACATTGTTTCCCTTCCAGTCTGCTCTATTCTGCTCCAACGTCATTATTTTTACGTCTGCTTCATTTTTATTTCTTTGCGAATGCGACCCTTTCTTCTTATCTGATTCTTTCAGTATGCCTTTGCTCTCTGTTATTGTTTTCTATAGTCAATTTCTTCTTCGATTATTTTAATGGAGGAAGATGTTGTGACCTTTTCCAACAGATTTAATCCAATCTAGATCAGGTGATATTCCTCGATTTCTAACACAGGCCTTGACGACGATAAACAAAAGAGATTTATATTCAGAGAATCTCATCCGTAACTTAATAAGCCATAAAATACTTTCTCTGCTAAGCTGCCGACTTTGAAAATATAGAGTTTTATCACAAGTAATGTAAGTAAGACCTAATGTTTCTTTGTTTATTTTTTCTGGAAAATATATTTGCATGACTTTTGTAATGGTATGTATTAATAGAATCACTTATTAACTATAATAAGGATTTCATTCATCTTTTTTCGTTCATCATTACCTACTCCTATTTCCCTAATATTTTTTGCTTTCAGAAATACTTTAAACTTTCAATGACATCTTCCTTCAAATTGTTTCCCTTGAAAGGTTCTTTTATTTTAGCTATACTATTAGGTTTTTCTATATCAAAATAAGCTTCTCCAAAAATCCCCATCTCGGTCCCTTGCACTTAAAGATTACACTTAAGTTTATTATTTTATGATTTGATAGTATTAAAACTAAATTAGACTGAAGGAGATATTCAATATCAGCCTCAAGGCTATATTGAGGAGTTTAAATATCGCCCAAATAAAGGCTTTCATTATTACTGTTATAATTGATATTGCAATTTTAAGTTTCTAATTCTCAATGTAACTAAACATGTGTACCGTATTCTTGCTTTATCCTTTTTTTGCTTTTCTTCTAGCTTGAAATTTCCTTAGCTTCCTTTGTTTTAATTTTGTATGAAATTTATTCAATTTACGTTCAAAACTACTAAAAAAAGTAGAGTAGAGTTATAAATTGAATAAATTTCATACAAAAAAAGTGGTATTTATGTTTGAAATGTTCTCTTTATTTAGATTTTTATTACTGTTGTCTGTGAAAATGTAAGAGGACAAATACTCGTCATGAACTTTATTATTATTAACTATAGTATTTAAATATTCCATTTCCTTGCCCATGCATTTTCGTCCTCAAATGAGGAATTGTTTGTTTGATAATGAAATAACGAGTTACAAGAGGGATTTCAGTGACATGGTTAAGGTTTCCGTGTTTTCAGCTTTTTGGTAACATGAAAACCTAAAACTGTTTCTTTTTTCATAATTTCACACCACGTTCATAAGAGGTCTGACCAATTTTTTTACGAATTTCAACGCTATCGTTTCCCAGTTCATGAAATTTGAAACAAAACAGCAATAAGATAACTTTTGGCCCTGATTAGTACGTGTTGCACGCTCTAGAAAGATAACATCTCTTCGCCGGAGATGGAAAAACATCTCGGATCACGGATCCATCTAAGTTTCCGCACCATCTTCCTTTCCTCTCGTTATATCTGTATTTATGTACCCTTCGCGTGTTCCGGAAGTGTATGATGCTTGTTTTAAATCTCCAGGAGCGGATTATAAGACCAAGATATGAGGCCTCTTTCAGGGTGGAGGAGAGCAAGGAACGTGATCAAGTTGGTTAGTAGGAGACTTATTTGAAGCTAGGCGAAGTGTGTGTGGAGAGGGGACCGTTCGAGGAAAAGGAGAGAAAGGAAATAGCTGGAGGAAATGGCACGGAAGGAAAGAAATTGGGAGAAGGGAGACATGAAGTGAGGGAGGGAGATAAATAGGGGAGATTAACGATAAGTTGGAAAAACGGAAGAAGCGCAGAGGACTCGAGATAAGATGGCTCGTGATAAGAAATAGCAGGATATAGCAGTCCTGAAGCCGATGTCGCAAGAGAAATTAGAGGAGTCTGGTTCAAGTGCTATTTTTTTGCCCTCCTACTGGGTGAAAGGAGAAATCGAAGAAAAATATTTCCCGGCCTTGATGGAAGAACTTCTTATAAATTCTCCATTTCGGAATGGAAATTCAATAAACGAAGCGTCTGATTCGGAACCATTTCCCGCTCCACGTCCGAAGGTGAACAAAAAATAAGAGGCAGATTCGGGTGTATTGAAATATTCAATGGGTGCATTAGGACGATGGCACGGTGGGCGGGAAAGAATTTATACAAATATCCATTTCTGCTCTCGCTTTCTGCTTCGGTACGGATCGCGGAACCCAAAAGGCATTCCCGGAGATGAATATCGATAAGTGTAGTGGAGGATTTTTTCGATAGATAGAAATTGTCCTCTTTGCGCTTCGATTGGAATTTCGAAATAAAAGGCTTATGTTTGAGCAAGATTGTCCGATTCTGAAAAAAAAAATCGTTTCGAAGTGTGAAAGCGAGGTTTTACATTTTTCATCAGCAATGAGGTTTAATGTAAGGGTCCGCTAGGGATATCACGTGTATTATCCAATCATGTTTTATCATAAACGAAACAGACTCAGGTTTCACTTCGTGGTATTCATAAATACAAAACTGCTTCATGATAAAATTCTTTACTACACCACAATAAAATTACAAGCACGAACAGGTTTCGTAGCCACGCTACATCTTCAGGTCTGAAGTGATTTTAAATCTCTATGTAGCTTGGCTACGAAACATGGTCGTGCTTGTAATTTTATTGTGGTGTAGTAAAGAATTTTATCGTGAAGCCGTTTTATGTTTTATCATCATCATCATATTATCATATCATATTAAGTCATCAATATTGTTGTCGTCAGCAACCTAAATATGAGTTGAATTGTACGGAGTTATAAATATTACGCCTCTGAAGGTCTTAAATAATAAAATATGGAATTAGTGGAGGTCATGGAATAAGGGAAACATGCTACTTATTTTCCTAATGACTTGGCGAAAAATGTAGTCATTCTCAGTAGTCATCGTTTGTCACACGATAAAGATACGACAAAAGGACGAAGAAGAAAATGGGTTGTAATTACTTTCCACGATAGCAGTGCGGCTCAAATATCTTAGGAAAACCAGACGATAAAGATAACGACGTGTATTACATTCATGGTCATGGTGATGTAGCTGTCAGAATTCCTGAGTGGAAAGAAAGAGATCTCCGTTCAAGTTCCAGACTTGTTGATATTGTTCACATATGTTTCTTCTAGGGCTAATATTAAATTCTGACCATTTCCATTGGCCCTAATATTACTCGAAAACACGGGAAATGGTACCAGATATTCATTTAAAAGATAAAGAGAGATTTAAAATTACTTAAAACATTCTTCATTAGTTTTACTCGAACATTAGGTCTAGTCTGCGGTTTTGCGGTATCGTTTATTTTATTTTATCCCACGAAGCTCTATTCTAAATATATTCTTACGTGTGATACATTCAAACCCCTATCTGTAACTTAAACTGTGAGCATCTAAACATACAATACAGTTGTATCTGAGCTACTGTTTTACCTTTATGTACTCGTAAATTTCTCCGGTGAAGTATTTGCAGATGGAATCCAGGGATTTCTGTGTTTTTATGTTAAGGAGGCTTATGGATACAGTCATATATACAGTCTGATAGCACTTGTAACAGTTATTAATCTTTAAAACGAAAGGTTTATTTGATGAGAACTAGCATTTTATTTATTGTCCGATTAAAATATTTATCCAAGGTTTGAAATACTCCAAAAATGAGGTATATATATTCGCTTACATCGAGGGATTCTTTTAATTGCAGAGAACCTAGCAAGAGTTAGATATTGACTTTCTTTACATCTTTTGGTTTTAAAAACAGTTGTACCAAACTTTATACGTTACAATGAGCTCCCGCTGTAAATATTATTATCAGCATCGTAATTTCCCTATAAAGTGGATGCTTATTAATCCAGTAATCACAAATGACTTGACAAGGCACAGAAGATACGTAGAAGAAGAGTAGTTGATAAGCTTGAACGATGTGGTAAGTAGTACAAAATCCCGGATATTGTTACAATTCACCTGTTAAGTCCTCCAGTCACCTGACTATTAGTACTAAATTTCCGATTTAAAAATTAGGCTTTGCGTTAGGAATCGAAGTATAGAAGAGTTAATTCTCCTAAGCTCAATGTCGCTGACTGCGGATACATGGATTGTAGGATCATCGACTTCTCAAACATAAATATTGGGTCGATTTTGGAGCCGAAATAAAGTTCCCGGTTGAATAGGCTTTCACTTTCCGAAAGCGAGTTTTCGTTGCGAATTGCATGGTGGCCGACGCTCAACAAAGAGGAACTGTTTGGAGGGTCTGCCCTGGAGGGTTCTGTTCCCATTTGGGAGCTCAGGATATGGACTTTATAATCTCTTAGGTGCTTCGTACATTTTCCTTTTCTCTTAGAACCAGGGTAGTTTTAGATATGACAAGTTAAAAGCATTGCATTCACGTGTTTCTTTCCACATCCACACCATCAACTTGAATAACTTCGAAAGGGGAAGCTGGTATAAAAGTTTTTTTTCCTTATTGACGAAACACGTTATTTATATCTGTGGAATTTAGATGTGCTTTGTAAACCATGATTCTTTTGAGAATTAATTCTTAAGACTGTGAATTTGTGGAAAATATTATCTGCTATTACGTAAGCATGGATGTAGATTTTAATATATCTCTCTAGACTTGATTTGCTACTAGAGGGTTTTCATGCTCGTACTTCATCCCTAGGGGAAATGAAAAATAGTATACGTTTAGGTATAAAATTGTTTTCAAAGGAAAAAGGAAGGTCGAAATTGCACTTTTACCAGATAATGAATAATCTGATTTCTAGTTTTATGAAGAAAGTGATAGCGGAGAATAAAGGCGAGCTTATAGTGATTAATTTTGCTTCGCTGATTCGTATAATCTCTGTGACCTGAGATGTTGAAGAGATGATATAAAGAACAATATCTAAACATGACGAAAACATATCAATCCTGCGAATCACTAGTAATGCAATCTCTATGATTTACTTCTCTTTAATTTAAAAAATCGAAACTTCACGATGAATCGAAATATTTGTTTTATTTCGGTGACTAACCTTCCTATTTTATATTTCAGTTATTTTGAATTTAATTAAATTTGAAGAAATTAATCTGTTCGAGGATATCATATTTATGAAAAAGTGATTTTATACTTTCAAACGGTAGTATTATGATAATTTAATTTTTAAGTGCTTCCGTCCATTATTTCATGATCTGAATTCATGTTTGGAAACAGCAGAAAAATACGGAAAGATCGGTCATGTTTCGTAATACAAGCTCTTTAAATAATGATAGTTCGGAAGCTCCCTTAAATATTCTGATGTGTAATGTAACAAATAGCGGTTATCGAAGACTCTTCCAGAAACGCTTAAGATGGGACACATATATGTTTGCGTTACTGGGTTATGCTTTACTTCATAGCCGCATAAAAAAAGGGATTTGAGTTTTTGTTGCCTTCTGAAGGATCGTTGCTTAAACTCACTAATATCACAGTCTTTCTCGTTGGTACGGAAGATATTAAAAATAACCCCTCTTTACGAGTTTAATTTCGGTCGCTGAGCAAAAACGTATATCTCTCGAGTAGTCCTCTGTTGGATCGGCGGAATATAAATTTAATGCTATCTCGGATTGAGTAATTTTGTGTATCCTCAGGTTTGAGATTTCGCGAAAGAAAAGATAGTTTCTAGAAGACCTGGTAACATCTCGGTTTGAGTATCAATACCGTTTATAGCTTCATCTTTTAAGATATTTACGGAGAAAATACTAAGAAATTACCGAGAAGGTATTGAAAGAGCCTTAAAATGCTCGATGGTATGTATTTGTTCTAGATGTTTGAGTTTTTATCTCAGAAAAATCACAGTTTGTACACAGTATCACAAAATGAGTTATTCACACTGTATAGACAAGAACAATGAAATTTTCTTATATCTATTCGCTTGTATGATGAAATTGCTCTTGACGTTGTGTATTCATCATAGAGTATAGAGTATTCATCATCAGTATTGTGTGTGTGTGTGTGTGTGTGTGTGTATGTATATATATTTTTTTCAATTTATAACATTCATGCATTACAAATTTTTTTATTGTGATTTGTAGCACCGGACTTCTTAAAGAATGTTAATGTATTCTGATCGTTTCGATGGATTCCATAATTAATTTCAACTACTGTGTAGCTAATGGTAAGTGTATTGTTTGACGCTGCCAATTGATTCAAAGTCGAAAAGCATCAATAAAATGTATTACTATAAAATATAAATGCCTTACAATTAACACACCCAGAAATCAAATATTGAAACGTAAATTCATGACATTCATAATAATTAAATGAGAGATAAAGTTACCGGTGGTATCTTACCCACGGCATATGTTACACTCAGTGATAACAGTATTGGAACCTCTTACCAACCAGTTTTGGAACACATATTGGCCAGGTTGCTAGAAGAGCATCTAGTGTGCTGTTGTAACTGTCTATGATCCCCTGAATACCTTGTAAGCTAGCCACATGTCGTTCGCACTCTTTCAATAAGAGAAATATGAAGTGCAATAAATAAACGAGGATTCGGAATGAAAGAGACGAACTTAAGACATGGAAGAACGTAACGCAAAATAGAATGTATGAAAATATATTGGAATATGTCTGAATCGTAATATGCATGCGGGAGTAGGACTTAATACAGTAATATTGTGAATAAACGAGGCTGATAAGGTGCTCAAAATAATAAGTAATAGAATGATCAATGTATGCGTAAGAATGAAAAGTAAATCCAATGCTTTTGAAATGTCCTTTGCCAAACGAAGGAAAGCCATTCTTTCGACTACTTTAATTTGCCCTAATTTGAAAATCTCGCGATGTAACTGAGAATGGCTGAGTCCTAATACTAGGGAGAACTCACCCATATAATCACGTCTCTGAATTTAGGAATGTTTTTTTTACTTGTACAACAACGGAAAACCAATCAGGAATCAAAGGGGATCGCGCAATTGAATTCCGTTGGCATTGCTCCGGAGAGGAATCGACGAAATATTCCGGGAAACGCTCAATGGAACTTCCAGTTTACGGGTGTTAATAAACGGTAGGCACGAGGTAGCATTGGATGTACGGTGTGCTTTGCTATCAAAGGCGCAATCCTATTCAGAGGAAGGAGAATTTTATTCTTCGCTAGCCTTAGTGGATTGACCCGTTGAATAATTATTCTCCTTGATATTTTTGATCTTTATATCGCGCGCCGTTTCGAATTGTGCGCGAAATGTTCTCTTGTTTCCCTTTAAATCCTTTATCTCCGCTTCTTTCTTTCCCTCCCCTTGCCCCAGGCATTGCTATTTCAGTTGATTCGCGGGCGACCTTTTCCCGAACTTCATGCAACCTAACGCTCTCATTCTATGTATGCTTTAATTTGCGTGCTTTTGCGAGATTTCGCGGCTCTACGAATCCTGTTACGTTTTCTGTAATTTTTTAAGAACGGTTTTGTTATGTAAGTAATTTTCGAATGCTTCCAGAGGCAACAGATAGAAAATTTCAACCTTGAATTGTTTAAAGTTTGTTTATGTCTCATAAAATTTACTCAATCTGAAATTAATTTCTACAAAAGCATTCTTTTCCCTCTTTTTCACATCGCTTGTACGGATTGAAGGTATCTTTTATTTAGCACCTTTTTTGCGTTTACGGGATATTCTACTCCGTATGCACCGTTTTTCTCGTCTGTTAATGACAAATTGAATCCAATGGAGTTAACAACTCATTCAATTGTAAACTATTCATTAGAAAACACTTGAATGCGCAATTGTAAATCTCTCTTGAGTACTCCGGAGAATGGAATGAACAAATGGACCCTTAATTTGGTGGGGTTAGACCTAAGGTCACATCTCTTTTATCTCACTAGATAAAGCCTTAATTAATTTCTTATTCAACACGTGACTTTTGAAATTTGCAAATAAATTACGAAATGCTTGGCTGATTCCAAAGCTTTCGTTATTCACCCTTTTCAACATAGAATGAACCGTTTTCTGTGCGTCAACTTTTCCGAGTAAAAGTATAAGCTCTAATCATGATGTCGGGATGTTTCACTCAAAGACAGCACTCCCGGAGAACGTTTCATCCAGGGACATTACGCCCAAGACTTTCCACTTAAGATTCGAACACTTAAGTGTTTTATGTTTCCCTCAAAAGACTTTTTCCTAAATGGTTTTCGAAAAAGGCGCTCGGATTGGGTTCGTAGGCCATTGCATGTAGTAATTGCTCTCAGCGAAAGAAATTATCTCTGCAGAACTCTGCAGGAGAAATTCATCACGTATTTTCGAAAGAGTTCTTTAAATTATCTGAGTTCTAGCCTGGCGTCCGGCGTCTCAGGTGAAGTAGCCCATTATCAGAAAAGTTTTGATACGAATGAAAATGTGCAAAATTACAGGGATTCTCCAAACTTAATTTCGAAAAAAATTATTAAAACCCCACTCTGACATACCGATTGAAAAACATTATAAGTGAAACGTAGCTTGGGTGAAAATCATTCTGTTAAAAGTCTTTTGGATGATACTCCCTGGAAAGCTATAATTTGATGGAATAGTAGCTACTCTTTTCTAGTTCTGTTCAGTTTATCCAGTGACAAAACGATCTTTAAGGGGAACTTCATTTCTCTAGTCGAAGAAAACCTTTAGAGAAAAATGTCTTCTATTTAGCTCATTTAAGCTGTTTAGGTATGTGCAGAACGAATTCAGTATATCTAGAAATTGGAAGCTGAAATTGGACAACACTCGATTGTAAAGATCGGGAAAATCGTATAGTGTTGATTTTGCGTTCAAAATACCCTTTTGAGTAATCTCGTATCTCGAGGCAGTGAAAGTAGCTGATTTTGCTCGCAGCGCCTTTGAACTTCCATTTACAAAGAGAAGTTCATTCGATTGCAGAAATCGCGACCCACAGTCATTCCTTCAAAGTTTAGTTAGTCCGTTTTCGGTGATCACAGGAGATCTTGCTGCTTGAAAACTAAATACTGAAATATTATGCCAGCTGGATTGTTAAGACAGATTGTTGGACAGAAATGTGTGCTTCAATATCGTTTATTTCTAAAGTAAAATAGTTCTAGTTAATGCTCCATTAAAACTCTTTACAAAATTAAATTTCATTCAATATAATACAAGTATGGTTGGTAAAACATGTATCCATTTATCTTTCCTCAGTTTGAAAGAAAGAAAGAAGAAAGAAAAATTTGATCATCAAATTTTCGAAGAGTGCAAATGTAAACTAAAATTAGCAAAGAATGACATTTCCTTTTTTTGCGTCTTCAAATGCAGTAATATGACCCTGGAGAAATTGGGACTTATTTTTCATCTTAAATTCAGACGGAAAATGTCTTGTCCAGATATTTCTTTCATAGCTCGAACATTGAAGTTGTGAAAAATGAACAGAATGAATTCACGACGATAATTTTTTTCATGTTTTAATACGGCATCAATTCAAGCATAATTTTTTTAAAAGGAATTTGAGAGGTTTATTTTCTTGTTAAATGGTTTTACGGATGTTCAACTACAGAGTGCAAAATATAATATATGAGTTATCTTTTTAAACACAAGTAAAACTGAAAATCTACTTTCTCCATGTGTTGATTCTAAATCACTCGCCGGAGATGATACTTTCAGGACACTGTAGCTATTAAGGAATATATCTAAGAAGATGAAAACTGCATTGATTGCAGTAACAAAAGCGACCAACAGTGCTAAGGTAATCTTTATTTTAGGCATAAAATATTACATTCCCTGAGTTATTAGAAATCACAATGCCAAAATATATTACTCGTTACATAAAACAGTGCTGAGTGCAGGGGCCTTCCTTTGAATACATTCATGGAAAAATGAAGAATTCACAAAATAACTCTAGTGCTCAAACTTCAGTTAATCTTGACTACTCTCCATTGAAACATCAAGCGAAATTGAAAAGCCAATTATCCCTCAACGAAAAATACACTTTAGAAAGAAGAGAACAGGGTATAAACTTCATTGGAAGGATATTATTATCCTTGTCACCTCAACGGCATCATGATATTCTTGGAAATTTATTAGTTTGGAAAACAGCTTGGTTGAAAATTATATGCGTATAATAATAACCTTTCGCTTGCTATCCATTTTTCCAAGACAGAAAGTAGTTTTTTTTATTTTTAAATTAACCTTTTAAATATTTTGGTGTCGCGTTATACAAGTGTGAAATTCTCACACAAAATCTTCCTTGGTCTAGTGGCGGAAGGATTTTGGTAAAGGATTTTACAATGGCTTCAGATTGTAATAAAGTTTTCTTTTTCCATGGATACAAGGTTGCCTAAGAAACGTAAATCTTCTCTAATTTTCTGAAAACATTTTTGTAAAATAGCTTCGTTAACTTCTGCAACACGTAGTTCTTACTAAGCACGGAAAAGTATGAGCTATTCTGGATACGAATGGATGTATGTTAGGTTGTGGGGCAAGCCTTACCGGTTGAGGGAATTTCAGGGCTAAATGTGAGGGTTTTCTCGCAACCTGTCATATTCAAATGAGATTATAAGTAGGATGAGCTTAAACATCCCTAGGGTAATATACATAAATTTCCATTGAGTTGCGAGTTGATCAAAGAAAAATAATTGTTTTTATCACCTGAGTCAATAGTCAATATGTTTTCAAATAAAAGTGATTTTGCATGAAGATTTTTCTGTTCATACCTTATAGAGTTCTCATAAATACTCGTATTTTCATTGGATGTTTCCCGAAAACAAATCCATTTTTATAGCCATTCCATTAAATTTATTAAATTTCAATCTTAAAAGCTGTGTATATTAAAATGTGGTGTCAATGATTGTTTTTGCTTAACAATTCATATCCTCTGAATGCATGTATGTTTGGTTAAGATGAAGTTTTAAGAGGAAACGTTAAACTTTTGGAACGTTTTCTTAGCATGCATATGCATCCCTTAAGTGGGATGGGGAGCAAAGACGTATGTAAAGGAAGTTAAAAATAAATAGTTTCCCAGATTATCTAAAATATCTCAGGAAAATGACAAACTCAACAGATGTCATCGAACCAAAGTTCAGGAATATTTATTCAGGAACGTTTAATAGTTACCCTTTTACGCAGGGGATTTCACAATACAAGATTTGTTAGTCATGGCTGTGTTAAGTCGGATTCTTCATGTTTTCTCCCGTAAAAATATTTCAGTTTAGGGTCGAGTTTTTTTCTGCAAAACTCTGTGGATGATACATAATGGTAGCTAATTTTATATGAAGTATCTTTTACAATCGTTATTTTGCGTGTTAACCGTGTTGATAGACGCGTGCGTTCCACAGTGAAAAAGATTTTAAGAGAACATACTTCCGTTATGTTGCCATGAACAAAACTCACCTTGTCCAAATGAAAATTCTGATCTCAAATATCAGCGTATTTGGAAAGGAATTCTGGCATATTTTTCGCAGAGATAGGCATAGTAATAAATGCTTCCTTCTCATTCTTCGTCACATTCAAGGAAAAGTTTTATGAATAGCACACCGTACAAGAGTAAAAATTGCTTCCATTCATTCTTCGTCGCGGGCATATCTACGAAGTCTTCCGAGTTGCATTCAAATTCTTCTCTCCCATTGTGCCGACTGTCATTCCAAATGGAACTCTATACACGCACCACTTGCACAGGGATTCCGTCTAACAGAAATATACCCCATGTATCCCTACCCTTTAGCCTTGAAGTCAAACGCGCGGCAGTACCATTGCGTTGCTTCACTCCGAACGAGTGAAAAATCGAAAAAAATAAACCTTGGAACGTAGAGCAAATGTCTGTTTTTTTGGACTTGATCGCTAGAGGTCACTATTAAATCAGCAGAACGGACTAAAAAATTACTCTTATGAGCACTAAAGGTAATATTTTAGAGGCGAATAGATCGTCCCCTTTCCTCCTCATCGGTCCTCTAGTATGCAAAAATTTTTGCGTATTCTGGTTAGGGGTCTTTTTTGCAGAGGTGTCGAAATGTTTATAGCGGCTACAAATATTTTCCTCTCCTCTCTCAGCGTCAACTAACTCTCCTCTCTTTTCTTTTCCTGTGCTTCTCTCACGATTTGAAAATAACCATTTCATTCTCTTTATAAGGCAAAAACATTCGTTTCTTCATTTTCTTGTGGGCAAAAGAACTCTTTTCTTTCTTCCGCCGACCTTTTCCCAGCTTCATTCTCTCCTTATATTTCTTCCATAATAGTTATTTTTACTCTAATTTTAGCATACTTGATGCCCGTTGTAGAAACATTACCGTCATGTCATTCTTGATTACTTTGTGAACGATGGAAAATGTGGACCTTTTTCTCCTCAGGTATTTATATCATATCCATCTCAAGGATGGAAATTTCTGGGGTGTTATATTCCTGTTTAAGAAAATATAATATTTTAAATTCCGAACCCTGTAAAATTAAATCATAGACACGATAGGTCTGTACTGAAGCTTTTAAGGTGTCTAAATCAATTGATATTCAGTTGTTGTTTACTAGAGACTTTAACTTCCTAGGTTGGATAATGAGGATTACTCTTTTTCAACCGTTCATATTATTCGGTATACAAATCTAACCCATATTATCTTCCAAGTATTGCTACAAAAAGCGATAACGTACTAGATACTCATCTGATGCAATGAGTAATTGCCATTTCTTGTAATACAAAGAAATGGAATTATGTTTTCTCTTCCCTTCCCTGCTGAACAATGTTTTATATTTGGAATCCTACTCTTCTATCTTAACGATAACCTGTTTTACGTCTCTCGAACCAAATTAAATCTCATTTGTGTTTCCAGAGATCAAATTAAGGACCTTCATATAAGTAACTTTAAGCTCTTTTCTCTTGGAAACCACGTATACCTAAAACGTATTCGTTTATCATATTATTTATCTTATATTTTACTACTATCTATAACAATCTCATTAAGATGTGGAAATGAAAAGGAGTTTTATTGACGTAGTCGTTTTATAAGAGCCTTTTTATCAAAACCGTAATGTTAACTTTACTTAAACACTTCAAATAGCTTCTCTCTTTTCACGCTGCGTAAGAAAACCTATTTTGTTTACGAAACTCATCTGTCATCCTATAAAGCCGGTAAATGGTGTGTATACCGTTAGTCACCCATCCAACAGTTTTCCGAGCGAACAAAAGTGAAAGGAAAACCTTGTCTCATCCATCAACTTCAGGTTGCTTTTAATCACTCAACTGTAGGAATATGGCCTCAATCTGGATCGGATACCGAATTTCATTACACGCTAAAATTTTTAAGTTTCTCACGGTAACTTAAGGATCTATCTTCCGACAGCTCGTTATCATCGCAGCTAATATTTCGGTGTAACAGTGCGCGAATACTTGTTGGACAGTTTTTAAGATCTCCGTGATTTCAATTCAAGGTAGACTGAAAGGATTCATGCGTAATTCATGGTTGGCGCAATAACACTTGCGCCATCTGATTTAATTCCCTGAATTCCTCTTCTTCTCCCACCACGGGCGACCATTCTATTGTCTTTTTAACAGCCTCCATGGTTCCAAACCTTCACGCCCACTACCTTTCACCCCCTGCGGGACAAAAAGCAACCCTTTTCTTCCTTTCGAGACCCTTTTTCTGTCCCAAACGTCCCGACCCCCCTTCGTTCTTTAATTCCTCTTTCTTCTATCACCTTCATTTTTTCCCTTGGAAGGGACTTCACTCCCCCACCCTCCTCAGGAACCCGCCCTCCACGTATAGAATGTCTCTGAACCATATCCCCCGGGCGCCTTTATTCCGTTCCTCTCCCGCTATTCCGACGGCCTTTTCTTTTTGATCTCACGACCCCTCGGAGCCTGAAAACCTACCGTGTACTTCCTCGCGCATTTCTACCTTCTCGCCCTCTTTTGTTTCCCGTGTCTATTCCTTGGAGCACCTTGGGAGAAGTCTATGACCTCGCGGAGATATCTCCGTACTCCTTCCCATCGAACCGGTAACGAACCGAAAATCGAAAAAAAAATTCATTTTCGCTGGAGTGAAAACCGGAACCGAATAAGAAAATTGAAATTCATGAACCGAAGCCGAAACCGAAAAAAAAAACGTTTTTCTGCATATAAAACCGAACCCGGATCGATAAATTAAGTTTATTGAAGTCGAATCGAAACCGAAAACCGTTATTCATTCCGTGCGAATTTTGGTCCCAAACATTACGTCTATACTTAAGTGTAAATTGAGGAAGCTACACTAAATACGTGCAACGATGACTTTCAAATAAATAAAGTGAATAGTTTAAATTAATTTAATTTAAATATTAATTTTTAATTAATTCTGAAATGTATTGGATATTTTGCACCTTTTTTTTCAATGTCGAAAATTTTGCATTCAAAATTTATTTGATCTATTGTACTTAAAAATACTGCATAGCGAAATAACTTTCGAAGGAGCATCATATTTTAATAGTCGGTGAGAAAAAAAAAACACTTCGACGGTTTACGGTCTCACGTTCGTAGACCGAGGGACACAGGAACGGAATCAAAATTTAGTTTTTTTTTCGTTCATTTTGACTCGTATTAATAAGTATGCCTTTTCAAAACTGAAATATTTCAATCGATCTTGTTTCTATTCTTTTGTCAAATATTTTGGGTAACTTGACATTAACAGTTTTAGAATCGACTTCTCGGGCAGTGACTTCGTGGTGGGACTCCTTGGAAGAACAAGGAATTATCGAAATGTTGTAGTTTGTAAAAATCGAAATTGTTTAGCTTGTAAAAGTTAGACTTTTCCTTTTTCTTCTAATTGATACATAAAGACTATAGGAGTTCTCATGTAAAATCAGTAAAATAATTCACTAAAACTCTCTATGAAAAAAATCAGACCGAGAAATAGTACCATTCAATGTTCTGCCTTCTCTACTTGCAGCCGTCTTTCTCGTTGAAGCGTACATCTTTCCGTAGCATTTCTTCGTCTAATGTAGCGTAGTACTCATCGGTGAAAAGTACACTGGCAGATTCTCATTCTCGCCCCGCCACTGTCAGATAACGGGAGATGTTGCTGTTTATTTGCACGGATCTCCAACTCGTCACGTGCCTCACTGTCTGTTTTTCCCTCCTTTCCCCACGTCTCCTCAAATGAATTTCTTTCTGAGTGCACGCTTGGGGGGTTCCATGCCCTTATGGGCTTCGTGGGTGTGGGAGCGATCTGAGGAAGAGGATTGGGAGCTGAGCCAGAGAAGTGAGGAGAGCTTGTTACCTGTAGGAACGTGACGTATTATACCCAAGGTGCCAAGTGACGATTGGATTCCGAGCGGGCTTTAAGCCTCTATTGTTCTCACGTTCCAAGCATATATACGAAACTAAAAATCTGCCGAGGAGCTTCTGTCTCTTATTTGGATTCGATCGGAGAGTTCTCGCCGACAGTTACAGTGTAATTACGCTAAGTATTAATCGTTTAGAATTAATTACTGAATTACAATATATCTGAAAACTTCTGTCTCTGTTCACAACGTAACTATAGTTCATGGATAAACAAGCACCGTAAAGGAAAATGGAAGTTACCACTGATGGTTGAGTTAGCTGCTGTTTATAGTACTCCACAAACCATCAAAGTTAGTACCTGTCTTTTTAACCTTTCTATTCGGAATCTGTTCTATTCCAGTCCCTGAAGATGCTATCTTGAGAGCGAAATTCGCATTTGAAAGATTAAAACTTGGATAATTTGTAGAGCTTTATAAACAGAAGCACAGTAAAATAATGCGGTACAGTAAAGTTCATGCAAGCTTCCTTTGAAGGCTTTCATATTTAACTAATTTCATTTTTAAGATGAAATCAAATTCCGATAATTTTATAAAAGATGTATATTCTGCTTGATTTATGAATGTTGTCCAGATTATGATACCGTTTAAAAAGTATTTAATGGATAAAATTGATTTAATAAAAGCTAGAAGAAATCTTTAAAGGTAACCGTTGTTGTTTAGATTGCAAAAGTAGGTATTTTGCTTCACACAGAATGTCTATTTTAATGGTGTTGTAAAGTACATTATTTACTTCTGAGTTCTGTCATGCTCTATTAAGTTCTTTATGTATTACCATGCTGTCGTGATGAAAGGCGCTAAAATATAGGGATGACAGGTTTAACTAGATTTTATCGATGTTCTTCTTTTATATTCGGTCAACGATCAAGACTTTTAATCCTTAAAAGACTACAAAGTCTTAAAAGAGCCGCAAAATAAAACACTTATATATCCATGATTAAAATCAAAGCTCTCCTACAAATTCGTACCCTAAAAACGTACGGTAAAATACAGCATATTTCTAAAAGTTGAACAGATATTCATGGCACACTTCCCATAGTTTGGAATTCTATAGATCAACTATCAAGGATATGTATTGATCTGGAATTCTTTCTCCGGAGTTGCATTGAGTCAGTTGCTTTCACTTGAGGCCCTTCCTACCAAGGACCCAATCTTCCCACTTTTACTTTCTTCCTTGTCTGCGTCGCTCCCATCTCCTATGGAATTTTCGTCCCCTTCACACTTTTTTTCTGAACCTCCTTACCCGGGAGATAGCTTTGTGATGAAAATTCTATATCTTGTCCCCTTATCCACTCTCACGTCATCCTAACATCTCTCCTCCTCACCATATACCCTTTTCCGCATTTTTATTCCTCCTTTCCCTTTCTATCTTTCGCTAAGAATTTTCCCATATAGAACCTCTCTGTATACATTATTTCTATCCTTCAACGCCTCTGGTTTATTATCCTTAATCTTAGGTATTTGCATTATTCTAAAGAACGTAAAGGCGAGGTTTGATGACAGATTTTGCAGAGTATTAAAGATATCATGAACATAATTTAAATTTCTTATGCAGTATTACATATCATCATAATGACGTAACAATCTAATGAATGCTATGATTAAAGGGCAATATTTCTATAACCCGTTGAAAAATGTTAGCGTTATTAAAATTGAGAAAGACAAAAGAACGAAGGAAATGATTTCTCCTACAAAGGATGTGCAGTACTTCATATACTTAAAATGTAATAATACATTAACTTATTAATCAGGTTTCTTTTGCCTTCTATAAATATATTTACAAATCTTTTTTAGTTTGATTCAGAAAACCATAACCGAAAACCTCAAACTCTAAAATCTATCCCAGAAAAAACGGTAAAACGTTAATTACTTTTACTTACTCTCTACCGAAGGGTTTGGTGATTTTCGGAAAACTTTGTTTTCTTGTATGCAGATTTACAATAATAAGGTATTTTTAAATTTTACTTTTACGTTAATGCATAACTCTTTACTATTCGGCAATCAACAGCTGACAGATTGTTGTCAATACTCGTGCATTCTAATTATTTAAATAACCGCATCAATCTTCTTTAAACATTATTTGCAGCAAAAAAAATTAAAATTAATCAATTAAATGATAATATTAATAATGATTATTATTATTATAAACATCTTTATTGAAGGGCGAGATTGAGACTTTCTGGTCCCTTCTTAAATCTAACCCTTTGTAATTGAATATGCAATATAAAGACATCAATCAAAGAAAAATCAATAAAACGAATGATATATTATGTGGGTTAATAAAACACATCTGAAATTAGGGAAATAAATAAAACTATGCAGAAAAACGCTCACGAGAAGGCAGGCGTGAAAAATCTGCGAAAACCTACCGACATTACCAAATAAAATTAAATAAGAAGGCGGGAAAATAAGAAATGATAAACTGTCTGCAACAAGCCTGGAAAAAAAACATTGAGGGCATATTCATATAGAAATTACAGAAAATAAACAAATTAGAGATATTGAATTTACAATGAAATATCGAAGAACAGAGAAATATTTTAATAATAACAAAATAGTGAAGAAAATGCTGATAGTTCTCTATGCACAAGGATATTTAAAATTTCACCGCGGTTACATCAATCTCGATAAAAAAATAATAAAGTATACATGAAATAGGAACATTAAACCGTACAATGCGGTAAAATATAATTTAAAATTTCGTTCCATATTTAAACGAGTAAGAGATGTTGAGATGTATGTTCAAAGACTGAACATTTTAGTTACATATCACGATTATTATTATCCAGTGATAGTATTTCTGCAAAGAATAGGACGTTTTAACATTTTACCGCTTCAGTCGACGCTAGTTAAAAATATCTATCTCATTGCTCAGTCATAATGTGACGTTCTGTATTCATTGTTCACTTTCTTTTCTCTCCATTCCGATCCCAACTCCTTTCCTTTCTTCCCATCCTCTCGGAATTGTCGCATATATTTCGCATTACATCCCCTTTCCTCCTCATATTCCTCTCCCTTTTCTTCTTTCTCACTTCCTCTTTTATTCATCATCTCCATCATTCCCATAACTTCCCCTTCTTTCCGGACCATTTCCATACACTACATCCTCTCCTTTCTTCCTTTGCGCATTTTATGAATGTGCTATTATTGTTATACTTTCCAAGTGTGGCCATCAAGATCTCAAGATTGCTTACCTCTTAAGTGACTTTATGTTTCACTTCACTCTGCTTGGATTCTACTCCTCATACCTCACCAGTCCTATCAACTCATTGCATTATTTGAAAATCTTATCCCCTAATTCACCCCCTTACAGCACCTAAAATGGTTTTATGAAATTTCTTTTGCGGAGATTATTTTGTAAGCAAGTCCTATTTCCTGTAAATTCTGTAATTCGTATTGTAATATTGGATTCTAAGTTTCAGATATTAAATTGTAAGTTATGAGGTAATTTTTAATCGTTTATTTTAAGATTAGTTTAAAGGAAAACAGGTCAAACCAACAGTGTCTGGAATAAAAATAAGTGAAGAGGAAGACTGTATAGGGAAAAAATATATAGCCTTTCCTTCGAAGTAGTTTCTGTCAATCTATAAGGAGACATAAATACTCGCAACCCATTCGATAAACAGGGGATCAAGGTATGATGGGGAAGTGGAGACTTAGGAAAGAACACTGAAGTGGAAAGAAATATTTTCTGCAGTTTCTTAAAGATAAATTCAATAGAAACTTGTGAATGGTGCTGTAGTGACTAGCCTTAGCGTGCTATCATGCTCAGGGAGAGGAAAACTTCGATATTTATTAGAAAATAAGGCGAATGCTTACTTTTAGATTCTAGCTCTCCAACAAAACATTTTACCGTTGAAGTTATTTCTACGGAAGGGCACAAAGTGTTTTTTTTTACCTTTTCATCGAGGTATTCTGCGAAGAAAGCCATACTCTCGTGTGGTAAACTTAGTAAAAATAAAATTAAAAAGCATTTAGTGACTTTATGAAACGGAAAATTGAGAGAGAAGGGAGCATTTGAGGAGTCTGCATAGATAAGGAAAAAAGTAGATTCGAAGGCGTTGGTAATAATAATAATAATAATAATAATAATAATAAGGTCTTTATTAAAGGCGAGATTGAGACTGAAAAGTCTCTTCTTCCATCTAACCTTGAGTCAATGATTATATGTACATGAAGACTTGTGTGTAGGTGAAAAGAAATAGAGAGGAAAACTTTAGAAGGAGTGGATGTAAAAAAAAACCTAAGGTGATATCTTAGGAAAAAATATCCACAGCAGGAAAACACCCTCAGAGAAGGGGGGTGTGAAAAGCGCTGGATATAAGATAATGTTCCACGAGAATAAAAGTTTAGAGGGAATGGGAACGTTTAGCTGCATTTGCAACGCGCTTACTTAAGTGTACGCGATCTGGGTTCGTTCTGCCAGTGTCGTTGAAACTACTGATAACCGGGAAGGGCAAAATAAAATCCTCCGAGTTGCTGAGTTCATTTAAGACTGATAAATCCTTTTATTGTGTCAGTGGATTGAATAGCAGTTAGAAAACGTGTGAGATGTGAATTAAGTGCAATGAATGGCTAATCCTAGGTCTTGGGAGTGCCAGGAGAGTGAGAGAGGTAGAATTATGGAAGAGGCCTTCAAGAAAAGGGAGACATTGAATTAAGTGAGGACACACCCCTTGGTTCGTTTTACTTTATTGTGATCTTATGGAGATGAAAATCGTTGCTCCGAGTCTAGGCGAGGATTACCCGGTATCTTAATAAGGCACTTGAGATTAAAGTCGACCCTAAAACCGCTGTCGCTCAAAAGTGGAGTGGGGCTGATTGTGAAGATCGATGCGAAGGGCTCGGGGTGATGCAAAATTCTTTAATTTCCTGAGTGGGAGGCGGTGGCTGAAAGGGTATTGTGGCCGTTTTCTCTGGCAACATGCTTAACGGCTTCTTCCGAATGGCACCTTTTCCCACTGATAAAACACTTTAAGTTGGGAGGAAATTGTTTCTCCTCGGAGGGGTCTCCTTATGGGCAATTCGCGTTCAAACGCATCCAGAGAAAGGTTTTCAAATAAATAAACGACGAAAAATAACGGAAAATTCGAGTGAAAAAGCATTATATGTGAACATTTAAGGATTGCAATATTGTTCTACCATTTTGACAGAATCCTGTGTTCTAGAGAGAATAAAATCATGCATACATTCCGATTCATTGAAAAGAACAATTTTTGGCTATATCATTAAAAAAATATGTCTATTCGATAGACTTAGCTGTTTAGAGTAGTAGAGATCATTCGTATCCAAAGGGTGGGGTACATTTACACATAAATAGCATTACATTTATTTATCCTCGCCCTATGTTCATTGTTTTATTATTTTCTAAGGTATTAGCATCGCCAGTGAAGACCAATTACGTGAATTACCTGTAATAAGCCTTCATGGATAACCGAGAATGGAGATTTTCATATGCTTACCGAACGTTTTTAAAACTATTTCAAATACTTTTTTGTTTGCACTAGGAAAGATAATATTTAAATTAATGTGGTTCTAGTAATAACAGGTGTGAAAAATTGCGACATGACTGGGACTCAAACCCAAGTCTCCCACTTTCCGGTCAGTTATCTAACCTATCAACTACCATGCCACGTCTGTTCCACACTGTTATGAGAATGCTTTTGTTTTGCTTTTTTTCACACATGTTATTTCCTGGGTTTCAGCCGCATGGCTCTTCCGTGCTATGTTCCTCGCCTTCCCTTAATCCTTGTGATTTCCCTTAGGGGGTTTAACACACGAAACCGATTTTCAGTTGGCTGCCTCAGTGAGGACCAGTTGTCGGCAGTTTGTGGCGATACTGTGGAGGCTGCCCGTCTTGCTCACAAAGCATTCCAAAGCATTCAATATAAACCAATAGCATCAGGATTTCTCATTGCTCATTGCAGGAATGAGAAATCTTCTTTTCTGCTCTTTTGCTTACTTTTTTAAGTGCTGAATCCCTCTCGAATCTTGGCTACATATTGAGGATGTTAATAAAACAAAATCGTTTTGAGCAATAAGATGGAATTTTATTTTCTTCGGGAGATTTTACCACTAAGTTGAATCCAAATCATTTGATACCATTTTCTGCTATCTCGACCTTGCGAATTGTGTTAAGTTTATCAAATTCGCATGCATTATAAACCGGTAGCATCAGGATTTAGGTTTAATCCTAAAACATTTTGTAAATAATTAATGTAATTCTTAGGATGTACTCTAGGAAATGAGAATGTGAACAGTCTTTTTTTTGATGAAGTCTATTTTCTTGATGAAGTCTAGTTCTTCGTCACAGTCCCTACTTATTTCGACAATAACTTCTTCATATCTTCATTCTCATTCCCTCCGAGACCCCCTATTCCCTGTTTGTGTTTTCCATTCCACCCACGCTTTTATATCTATACTTCTCTTCACTAGTTTCCCCAGAAACAATTCCGTCCCCGAGCAACGAGGGAATCCCACCGGTACTTCCCTTTCCTCTCAGGCCCATTCCCAAGATTCACCACATCACCAACTCATCCACTCCTGGATTGCCATACTTGGAATTTTAAATGACACACCAGGGCTTACTCTATTCGTATTTTTTCTTCTTACGTTAGTTTATTCGTATAGTTGCTAAAGGGCTACACTTCTTTATCTTAAAATGTCGGATTCTGAATATTATTTAAAAAATTAATAAATTTACCGGAGTAAATATGTGGAGATAAGTGGAAATATGGGGTGACCTTTGAATAAAAACTTGTCGCCATA
Organism: Ladona fulva; assembly: GCA_000376725.2. NCBI lineage: Eukaryota > Metazoa > Arthropoda > Insecta > Odonata > Libellulidae > Ladona > Ladona fulva. Next base: position 3,205,356 of record KZ308122.1, on the reverse strand, counting down.
ATAATTTCCAAAATTAGCCTTAATAATAAGATCGTAACAGTCTTAAAAAATAATATTTACCCGGGAAGGGCGGTTAAATAAATTCAAACCTCTTGTCTATTTTATAATGTTTATTATAATTGTGTATCGTATTATTTTTCAATTGAATTGATTTCTCATTATTACATATTTACTACGATTGAAAAATACGATCGAACTTTTTCCCTTCCTGGTGTAAGAGAGAATGCGATTTATCTTTCGATTAAATAGAAACAAGTAGTGTTCATGAGGCATTTTACACGCCATAATCTTCTAATTCATCAGTTAAAATGTAAGTCACACACATACATTCGGAAACAGCCTATGTCTGAATAAATCAAAATTTAGCTCGAAAGAGTGTATCTTAAAAATGTTCACTGCGTATTCTGCGGAACAACTTCTTTAGGCATCTTGTTTAACCCAATAGCGATCAGAAAATTTCAACTAAGCTCACCTCTTGGGGGGGATTTAAGTTAATATGTGTCTTAATTATAAATTAGAAAATGAAAACATACTTTGTAATGTAAAGTTTTAGAATAGAAACTTTAGGCCGAAAAAAGAAATTTTATCAGTCAAGATGTTCTATAAGCTACATAGGTTAACTATAGCGATGGTGGTACGTGTATCTCTCTTGTCTATAACTGCATTTCCACTATTTCACTTCCCCTTCCTTTTGTTTCCTTGCAGCGCCACAGTTTCTTTTCCAGAGAATCTTATATATCTTCTCCCCGATCCTCTGAATGGTTTTGCAGATAATGCAGGAGAAAGAAGCTTAGAGTTCCCTCCATTTCCTTCCTTCTTTCTCACTTCTTCCCTCTTACAGCACTTTGTATTCCATCACCATTTCCTTCTCCTCTCCTCACTTTCGTGAGCTGAGGAAGAAATACGCCAGCAATTTTTCTTTCCATGCCTTTTCTTTCCGCACATTATGTCGCAATTTCTCACGTTACCAGGGGATTACGATTTCGCCAAACTAAAGAGAGGAAATAACGGCGCCATAACGTTTCATTTTGTTCGGTAGAAATATCAGATATTCGTTTGATTGCCTAAAAATCATCCGAAATATGGGTTAAAACTATTGTGAGGAATCAGATATTATATATAAATATGTATATGCTCTAAAATTGATCTGTCATTTATTCAATGGAAAAATCGCATGGTTATCAATGCGAACAGTAAATAAATCCACGAAAGTGATATTTCCACAGATCTAGTTCTATATTTGACAATTTTTACGCTACGGCCACTCCATTTTTCCATTAGTTGGGGCTCATATAATGGAGCAATATAGGAAGCGTAAATTAAAACGCTAATGGATTTCGACCCCCGAAAAGCTAATTTAATTTGCAAAATCCCTATCGGGAATTATGGGATGTTTTATTTTTAGGTAGACATCTTCAATTTTTGTGCTCCTTTCTGGAGTGCTTAAAAAATCGCGCTCTTTTAGCTCTCTTCCGTACGTTAATCGAGCAATATTATCCTAATTATTTAATTCGACATAGATGTTGTGTCTCAGTGATCTTGTTGTCACGATCATATTTGTTATATTATAGGATATTGGATTAGGATAAAGATGGATTTCATGTAAAATATTTTTATGAGTAACATGTACGAGGTCGTAGTATGGGGATTATTTAAAATTTTCGTTTTTGATAACCTGTCCCATTTAACTAATTTAAGACGAGAACTCAGAAAATACAATTCAGAAATTAAGTATTGTATAGCTCTGTGACATTGATTCGCAAGTATTAAGAATTAAGTGAAAATGATAAAAATAGATGTCGCTAGAAGTCTTGCGAACTCTCTATTACTTCTTAATCTCGACAAGTGCAATCTGAGCAGATCATTAGAGGAGCTTACAAGATAGAACTGTTGTAATAGCTGTTTAAGGATCGTTGCTAAGGAAACTCTTAGACATCTCTTGAAGTGCTTCTAGTTATACTAAGAGGATCAGATGTTGTAGTTCTAAAAGAAACCTCGTTAAATTCTTCTTAGTAGATTTTCTGTGTTTCATAGTCATCTATTTCTCCTATAACGTCCTCCTATGGTATTGATAGAAATTAAGCTAAAATTTATCTCTTCATATTTATCTTATATATGTAATGAAGATCTTATCCAAGGATCATTAATATAACTGAGAATTTAAAGGCGATTTACGTCTGCGAATTCTGTTAATATCAAACGTAGTGACGTAGATGTAACATTTGTGTTTGGTTTCGTAATACAGCTCAGATAAAATGTTGGAAATTTAATATTAGCATTTCATATGTGGATCCTTAATGAACAAGAAGTGTTCAAAAGTTTATTTACCTCATCGAACCTTTCCTTTATAATTATTATTCAAAATAAAGTTCTTCTGCGAGAAATGTTAGATTTGTAATAATTCAATTAAAAATTATTTTAATATCCCTTGCAATTGCGTTGTGAGTTTTAGAGAGTGATTGCGGAAAAATGCTCGGCCAACAATTATTGGGAGATTTACGGAAGTAAAGACTTAAAATTACCGTTAATTGATTTTTATCAGGCATAAGTTAAATTTAAATCTTTAGTGGAAACTCATCTTGTTTTCGATATCTTGGTTTTCTTATCTGTTCATACTTTAGAAACTCGTAACTAAACACTAAGTGTAGCTCTATAGTATTTTGGGCAGTATGCGGATATGTTTGAGAGTTTGCGTATGTTTATTCCTTTATTTCCCATTCGATTTGTATTTAGTTGTCTTTGTATTTAGGAAAGGTTACTCATCTCATACTTTGAAAATAATCGTTCTATTTGATAGTGATAAAAAAACTTGCGCTACCTGTCGGTAAGCGGAGAACGTACATGAGAGCTCGCTTGCCATCTATTGGCGCACATCTGAATCATACCTAATTACGCATAGCATTTCGCACGTTTTGTACATTATATTTTGTATATTATATTGTATATAGGCAGGGTTACCATATTCTTATAGCAAGTAACCGGAAATTACCAACTTTTGATTTGGTAGAAACCGAGAAGTTGCCTCAAAGCTTAGTCTGAATTAATTTTACATTCTTTGAAGACACTCATACGTGTATGCAGCGTCACAAATTCGCAAAACTTTGACTTTAAATGGCTTTTCTAATAATTTTCTAGTAATTTCCTAATGCTCATTGCATTATCTGCTCCTTACGTGGTATTCTTTGTGGAAGCAATTCCTTCAAACCGGAGCAACTAAAAATTTGGCTGGAATCACAGGTTAAAACTGGAAAATACAAACCTCGTCGAAACCGGAAGTACGGTAATCCGACGTATAGGTAAAGATTTACTATTTCTACGGTGGCACTTGGAGTGTTCTTCTCAACATCGTTCTTCAAACATCGAACTAAAATCCGGGATGATTGTATGTAATTTTTCTGACGGCTCTCTTCTCAAAGACTATATCGCAGTCCCGTAGCGAGCAGTCATATCATCCCTAAAGTAACATGCGAAGACTCAATTCCTCCTTTAATCTTTGACCTCTCTCCACCGAGATATGTAGCGCCATTGAAAAGGGAAACTCTTTATCTTCTTCGGAAAACCCCAGAGAAGATTGGTGGGGCCAAGACTCCTATTCTATCCAGGAGGTATCTATCGCCATAAGCCTTATTGAAAGGGGAGGCTCGCGCACCGTTCTGCCCAAAGGGTTGAGTAATTCAAGATTTATCATCCCTTTAAGCATCCCGTAATGGATGACTCCGAGGGGCCTTGCATAACTCACCGCTATCAATGCCCGTGTCCACAAACCACGCTCCAGGAACCAAAGCTATTACGCTGCTGGGCACCGTAGATTTCTTTCGCTGCGGTTCCCATTGTATTTCGATTTCCTCTTTAATTGGCTATATTTCCCGACCATGAAAATATAACTCGGTGGTCTGGGCGATTAATGAGGACATTTCTCTGGAAAGCTTAACTGAACGGATTATTCAATGGTCGATTGCTGGAATAACTGCGAGCTCTCCTCTTCCAACTCCAAACGTCTAAATTCAAAGTATTAATTACATGAAATAATAATACTTAATAAAATTTCGTGTTTCTTAACTCGGCTTAACTCGGCGTTAAGCATCAAGTTAAGCGTTTGTTTGGATCACACGATGAATATTAATTTTATAAAAAAACGAGCGAAAGTAGGCGAATCGTTCAGCTCCTGTTCAATCACGCAGGAATTTGAGGATTTAGGATTATTCTCATTATGTTGTGTCAGATTTTTTCTTTTCCATCGCAAATTTATTCTATTGTGAGAAGAGGAAATTCTGTTTTCTTCTATGCTTTCAGTTTTTCTAGGTTTTTTCCATGATTCCTCAATATTTACTCTTTTCTTCCAGCCTAGCAACTTGTAACCAAGTTGAATTATTGTTACTAACGAGTTACTAAGCATCCTTTGAACTTATTATTTTATTTTGCACAAGTTATGCATAAGCAGAATTATAAAATGTCGCAATCGGTTGCCATTCAGTCGTGCGATCTCTTATAAAGGAAGAGAAACTCGTTCATTGTTCAAGGATTCTTTCTATTTATCAAACAATTATAAAGAAAACTGAAATTTGAACGTCTGAAACAGCGTTTTTATGAATGATGGAAATATCTCCACAACACAGTCCTTGTTAGACAGCTTTATTTCTCAGTAACATTTTGATCAGTTCGCTTTAATATATGCAATTTCATAAGTAACTAAAGATTTCCATAATCGCTCTTTTGATTTCTCACGGAGAAAGTCGGGTACAACACGATAATTAAAGTGGTCGAATGCTTGATAATTGTGAAACACGTACTCCGAGAATAATTTGGCGACCGTTACTAACGTTTTTGCATAGCCATTTCATGCATCGTTAACAAGAATGCCATTAGAATCGCAGAAATGCAAGGTAATTAATTAAAAGGGCTTGTTTTAGAGTCAATTCTCTTCCTATAGCCAGAACGTTAAGTGCAAATATCCGACTTTCGCAATCAGCGTGAATATATGCTTTTTTGAAGTGTTACTGTAGCAGCCCATATCTCGGCATTTATTTAGGAACGGAATCCTCCGTTGTTTACAATGGCTAGATTTTGCCGTTTTAAAGTGGAGAATATTTGCTTGCATCGTTTGAATTTGCAGGTCGTTGCAATCAACGGAGTGAGGGTGGAAATTTGTTTTGAATGTCCGCTGCTCTCGAAATGAAACGATTTCATGGAGATATCACGTACGTTGACATGAAATGGCTTTTCATGATCGGTTATTGATCATTAAGTAACGCCGATGAAATGCAAACCCCCGTTACGATTGCCACTATTTTTCCTGGTGCGAATAACTGTTTACGCCAAAAAAATAATTTCTCCGGCAAAGTACCAATATATGGCCATTAAGAACATAAACCATAAACTAAAAAAACTAAAGGCATAAACGACCGTGGCATAGGACGACCAAGAGGATGTTGAAAATAAAGCAGTAAAGAAAACGAAGTTTAAATTAAGTCATAGTTTTCCCGACGCATATTTTCGAAAACGAAACGTGGACAATCACAGAGAATGAAGAAATCAGAACGCAATGCCTTGAATCTAGATTCTGATGAAATGTGAAAGCAGAATAAAATAGATTATTTAGGAAACCAAATCAATTTAAAACTATACATATTTAATGCAGATGAAAGAATACTGTAAAGTGAGAGCAATTGAAAAGCATTCTAGAAGTATGGGCAGAGAAAGGGTTTACTAACATGGGTCCTAAACAAAAAATATTTGCAGGGTATTCATGTAGATGTAGTTGCATATAACGAGCCAAACAAAAATGCCATATACGTATAAAAGTCGCTGAAATTTGATTCTGCACCGATTTGAGTCTCTACGGACACGAACTCTACGAATTGGACTGTTATGATAAACCAGGAACGAATTAAGAAATAATTAACTGTTGAAAGGTAGATCTATCATATTAAAGTACACATTTGAAGGAATCATGCCGCAGGTCAGCTCAAAGTCGTACTAAAATTCCGAAAAGAGGCCTACACTTATATTTTTTCATTATAAAAATCATGCAGAGGAATAGGTAAAACATACTTTTTGTTAGTAGGTAACGTAATTGCAGAGTCAAGTAACGTAAAGTAGAGATAAGTAAACCAATTCCAACTCCAACGACAACTTCTCAGATTCATATTCCACGTACATGTACGCCCCCTTCATTTTAGTTACAATTATTACATTGAAACGGTTTAGCAGTGGGAAGCGGGTTCCTCTTCAGTGAAATCGGTAAAAGGTTCCATTCCGGGTGGTGCACCGGATTTCCGGATGTTCGCCTAGCACTGCGTTGGATTTGGCTCTGTCTTCCAAATCCATCAGTTGGCGGCCTTCGAGTCCATGCGTTAAACACGTGCCCCAAACTGCAATGCCGTACGCCTCGGCCATGTCCCTCAAGGATTGCCTGCCTCGTATTTATCTTTTTCATTCCGTTATACATAAATATAAAAACTATGTAAGATTTTTAAACAATGGCTTTTCGGTGTTAACGCCAAAATATTTCAGATATTGTAAATAGCGAAGAAATAAAAAATATTTCTTAAACAGTTGCGATATGCATTCTCCTTCGGATAATTGTCGACCGTTTGTATTACTTTAAGAGTATATTTTGGTTTGGAAGACAATACAAAGAAAGATAATTTTCATAATAATCTTTTTGATAAGATATTTCTCACACGAAGAAATAAGCCTTATTTCTTCATGATGTCTTTTCATGGCCAGAGATGATTGATTATATTTTTCACACATTAGTGATAAAATAATGAGCTTTAAATTAATACAATTCTTTTAGAATGAAAACACTTTGTATTTTTCCACAGGAACTTTAAATTGGCGACAGGTTTCATAATTGTACTTATATCTTTAGGATGATGATGTAAGATGCAAGCACGCTTATGAAACTGGTCGCTAATTAAAAGTTCCTGTGGAGAAATACAAAGTGTTTTCGTTCTGTAATGGCTTTCCACGGAGTCACGCCTTCCAATATCGAGTTTATTTACAATTCTTTTAGATTTAAAGGAAAATCGAATGATTTGATGATCTTTCGGTTGATAATTTGAAATATAGTGCATTAATAAATAACCATTTTGTCATATGAATGGCTGATTTCGGCTTTCATTACGTCATTCCTAAAAACACAGGTGATGTTTGTTGGTGCATCACCAGGTTTTGGTTGGTGGTGTGAAATCCTCTGCTACACACTGAAAGGTGGCTTGCACTGTACATATATAGATGTGTACACAGCCAAAATATAAACAGATACTAAATTAATTTAATCATCAGGTGGGAGAAGGCAATGTGATTATTTCCGGCTTCTCATGTCATCAGTTATGTTTCCATATGTAAATGTTTATTATAAGCCCACTTGATAACACATCCTGATCCGTTTCACGTTTACGTTCTAGTTTACTTGTTCCGGTTCTTCGAAAAACTATTATGTTTCATTTGATGTCACTCTGGCAATATAATTTTTTATTAGACGTAAACGCACTTATTAATTATTAACTACCGACACATATGTTTGTATTATATTTCGCAGGAGTGATAAAATATAAAAGAAAATCGGATGTATGTGGAAATAAGCAAGGGTATGAGTTTTTTCATTTTCTATGTTTAAAAGTTTCCTCTCTTGTTGTCATTAATTGGTGCGCAATTTTTAAAGAAAACTTTTTTTTTGTCTTTTTATACGAGAATTTTTCTTTCCCCACAATTTTTTATCATGAAAAAACAAATATCTCGTCTACTTAAAAAAAAGGTCTTTTTAAACAAAAAGTTTCATGGTGAAATAACATCCAAAATTTCTGTCTACAGTAGTTATTATTTTCGAGCAATTTTTTTTCCCCTTCCATCTTATAAATTTAAAAGGAACCGAGAAAGTTTTCTTATTATTTAATAAACTCACGAGTTTATTGATTTTATTTCTCTAGAAAAGAACATTCCTTTTATTTCATATTTACCATTTTTAACTATCATTAAAGAAATAAGTAGATATTATTTTCGATAACTTACTGAAAACGAACGATTTGATTCAACCTTTAAAAGCTTCTATGAGCATAGAAGATGGTAACAAAGGATCGATGAAAAATTCTATTTAACAAATCCAGGCCACTAAGAGGTAGTTTATCCATTGAGTATAATTAACAAGTGGTAGTTTTTGACTGAAGGAAGAGAAAAATTTTCCATCCGTCAAAAGTTTCATACTCTGCAGAGCCTTTCCTCCTATTTTGGACTCTGACACGCTTTTCTCGAAATTTCATGCCTCCATTATTTCCATTGGATGTGACGCCATTTCATACATCAAAGAAGAAAAAGTAGGGTGTGCTGTTACAAATATCATCATTTGATGGCGCTTTATCAATCCAGAAGCCTTGTTTATGAGATGGGCCATAAATATTTTCCCGTTTAGGGCATGATTCCGGTTAATTATCTCCCCGTTCCCCTGCTGAGTTCGCAGCGGGATGAAACTATCGCTTGTTTTCTTGGAGCGGTCTATTTTTAATTCCATATCCCTACATTTTGCGGGATATTGCATTTCTGTTCCATACTTTTAACGGCCGAAGGAATTTTCTATTGGAGCCATTAACAATGTAGCAAACGTTTATGGCATGCACGTTTTACTCAAGCGTTTACACGACTCTTTTGGAAGACGAAAAAACATCGATATCCCTTTCAGCGCGTGGCGTTTTCGAAAGGGCTTCTGATTACTTTTAGAGTGATTTATCCCCTTCGTTAGCTACCCACATTTATTCGCATCAGTGGACGAAAAAGCAGACCGAGTATTTGTTCAGGAGATTGCTGGTTTTTTGTGCTATCGGAACAGCGCGCTCGCTGAAAGTCAACATTGAGAAAGTTCGGAAAGATTCCCATTGATCCGACGCTATGTTAAAAAAAAACGGATTAAATTCTATCGGGAAATGTTCGATGCTCTCGGTGGAAAATTCTGGCATGGAATTTCATCGCTATTTCCCGGTGTGCCTTGGAAACAACGTTTAGCCCTCACTTGCGAGTTTTGCCTGGATAATGAAGAACGTTTCCTCCGTCACGTACACGCTTCGGCGATGACGCCTTGTCATTTGAGATTCTGTAGAATTTGGTGCTTAATCCGAAGTTTTAATCACTAAAAAGGAAATGGTGGGAATTTAATTTATGTCGCTCCCCTAACTTTTCATAAGATAATTGAAATGGTTTGTTTAAAAGTAATTTAATAACTAGAGGTTCAAATATGCAAACACGTAAAGCTTCGCAAAAAGTAAAAAACATTCCATGAAACAATCAAAAAAAGCACATATGCTTATGTACATTTCGCCCTCAAAGAGAGCACCTTCAGTGTTCTGTTGACAGAATAAAACTGTGCAGGGAAACCATATAAATGTAATAAGGGAAATGTAACCATCAGTGGCTTTACCACTCTTTCATTCAATCGATATGTTTTTGCCGTATCTCTAGGAAGTCTCGACAACGTTTGAAAGCAATGTTGTACTTCATTAATTTCAAGAATACCTGTGTAATAAAATAAAATACTGTGATAAATTCGATAGAGAACCTCTTCAGACCGCTATATAGGCTGTAATGATCCTAAACTTAAAATAATGCTGTGAATTACGGATTTATTTTTTACTTAAATTATTAAACTTTTACTTGCTCTTACATATGGGTTTGAAGATTGGACGATGACAAAAAATCATCGGAACGTTGAAAAGTTTGAAAGAAATATGTAAAGTAATGTTTATGGACCATTCTTAGCAATTGTTATCAGGATGATTAGATATAATCAAGAGCTAGATAATCTAAATCTTAAATTCTAGCATGTATCAAAATGTTATCTGTGTTGAGAGAACACTTTGAAAATGGGTACAACAACAATTTTATGTTTAAAAAGAAAGATAAGGCTGGTCAAGATTGAAGTGAGTGGCCTTTCAATAAAACAAATAAGAAAGGAAAGAGAGAATCAAGGATGGAGGCTTATAGGAAGATATATAGTACTGAGAGGAAGATCTTATTTTTCAAGGAGGCAATTTAAGATTAAATTTAGGCATATCAAAGCTATAGGAAGCTTGTGTGGAGATAAGGAATAGCTTTTAGGTTCGTGAACAAAGTAGAGATGCCAATCATACTCCTAATTAATCTGATTCTTTTGCAACAAAGCAACACAGGAGAAGCTCTATGTAAAAGTTGAATTAAAGTGCAGGTAAATGAGGTCAAAAACTTAAAAGGTAAATTTTTATTGTTATATTTAAAGATGTTCCGTATAAAAAGAGGACTATCACGTCCACTCCCCTTTAATCAGCATAAAATACCAGAAGAACCTTCGGAATCTTTCCTACATCAAGATTACCACCAACCGCAAATATGTCAGTTATAATAGTTACCGACGGAATTTGTAAAGAAGGCTATAATTGGGTGATGTTACATAGTTCCATAAAATGCTGATTACAACAGCGAAAGATTGCTTCGTGAATTTTGTTGGTTTTGTCAGTACATACAATCACCGCTATTAATTCATCCTCACCGATCGATACCGACCTGATAATGTCTTTTTTATCAAAACATGCAATCGCTACGTTTGATTTCACCTCTGACTCTTTGGTGCCGATTTTATTTGCATCGGAATTAGTGATGTAGTCCAGCGCTTAAGTTGAATCGATATCGATTTAAAAGCTCGTAAAATGCAAACTTTAGCGAAATATGTGGCCTAAATTAAACTTGCATTGGCTTTCTAATTACCAAATCATGAGGTTCCGTCGCTGGGAAATTGTACCGGGAGCAGCAGTTAAACCTAAAGTGGTACATTCGATATCTAGATTGAATGGAAAAAACGTTGAGTTTTTAAGACACGAAGGAGTACTCTATCTGATGGAATTACTTATTTCAAGTCTCAGTTACTGTTGAAAATTCAGGGGAATATTCTCATAACAATCAAAGAGCGTGCAAAAATGACACCACAAAGCAATTTAATCATATTTGTGACAACAAGAATAATGAAATAAGGCAAAGTTAGCAACAGCGCAAGTCGAGTTGAGTAAATATTGCAAGTAGTAATGCGTTTCATTCTAAACATAATTAAAAACTCATTATTCCTCAGTGTAGTTCCCGCCAATGTTCACTATTTATTCTAAATAAATCTCTCAAACGTTATAAATTATAGGATTGCTCAAAATGCTCATGACTTTCCGTAATTTAATCGTATAAAAATATGAATCTTGATGGAATTAACATTCAATGGATGGCTTTTCTAATTGATGAACTTCTGTAATTGTGATATGGGTAGTATTGTTTAGATATCAATAATACAAGTTCATTCCTTTTAGTACTAGTAAATCATTTATTTATTTGAAGTATGATTAACGTCAGGTAGCAACCTCAACCCCATCAACATCGACTCTTAAGATTTTTGAAAATATTTACGTGAACATTATATTTTGCATTTACCAAACATATGTATAGCGTACAAAACATTCTATTTTACGATACTTAATGCTTTTCGTTACAAGTCCAACGACTTATCCAATTACGGATACCCAGTCTGAAGTTTACTTTACTTCTCAGCTTCAAAATTAAAGACTCATAGATGCTTTTAATTGCTCTAATTACTATTTAGAATACATTTATAAACATTCTCATTTTCATTATAAACTCAAAAATTTTTCTCTTCACCCATTTGTTTTCGGTACTAGGAGATCAAGGTAAAATGTTTAAGATTTTGATGGGATGGAATTGAAGTGTTGTTACATAACCAACCAACCGAGGGGGGTCAAATTTGACTTCAAAAATGTATCTTCCTATTGAGTTAATATGTGCTTTATTTGCTCATATAATACATAGATTAAGATATATATTACCTAAATAATTGGAATGATAGCCCCTGATAATTGGAGAAATTCCTATATCTGTCGAACGCTAAAATGTATATGTAAATTCTAGGTGTTCATCGTATATTATAATAATAATATAATTACAATTATCACAAATTAAAAATAATATAAAAGCTGATGTATAATATGTAATATTATGTTGTATGATTATGATTTATAGCTTCAGATAAAGGATTTTAACGTTGTCGGTAGAAGGTATCATTGCTCGACGAGCGATTCCAAAAATGATCCAGAAGTTTGAGAGATTTAAAAGAAAATATAGTAAATATTCCTCCGAAGAACACAATGTTTAAAAAATCGGCAAAAGCACAAAACATTAAAGTAATATAGAAATATTTTAACAAGAAAATGAAGGTAATGAAAGTGTGGGGGTCAAATTTTACTCCACTTGTCCTGTTGGAGTAGAAAAGCTAGTTAATGAAGTTAAAAGAGAAGGTATAATCGAATAGTAAAAGATTTTTCATCAAGTTATGATATTAAGGAGGGAATTGAAATTGCAATGTTCTCATCACTGTACTGGAATCGACTGACCCACGGAGATGAACAAGGCATTAAAACTTGAATCCATGAGGGTACAGCGGTGCATGCTCTCTGAAATTTCCGCAATTTATCTTGTACAATTCATACATCCAATTTCGTGTCTTGTGCATCACTCGTCGCTCACGCATTGCTGGGGATCAGACATTCACTTTACTCGATGCAACAACTTCATAATGGGAAATGTTAGATTGCTGCCTGAACCCGATGGGAGGAAATTAGTTTCTTACTCAAAATGTTAAGGCCTTTCGGTAAGCATCATATACGAAACGCTCTTGGGTTGTCAACAAACCCAAAATATTTCGATTTAGACGGGTTTGACACTGACGTTCTCAGCATTGAATGGGGATTTTTTTCTGTCGTTGAATAATGAATAATAAATATGCATAGCTTTCTTTTGGGATGCCATGCATTTCATCGTTTCAATGATATCGAAACATTCAGAATGCCGGAAAGTTTTCACATGGCGTAATAAACCAAATGCATTTATATTATAAAATAGATTTCAGAATTAGTTATGCAGTAATATCTACTGAACTATTATTTATCAACAGAGTATATAATGAAACACCGCTTGAGATCCTGAAGAATAAATTCACTTCAAAATTCAGTCTCTCAGTACAGTCATCAGCCTTCAATATCTCCACAAATAGGTTCAGAAAGTTTTGGGAGGGGATGAGGCCTACCTGAAGAAATGAGGAGGGAGGTAATTTTATTTTACTTTCCTCCCTGAGCCAGCTTAGAAAGTGCGGCAGTCGCCCCATGAGTAGCCTCTTTCATTTCATTAAAACATTTCACTGAATTGGGTCTTTATTCGGTGTCACTAGAACCTCAGTAGTTCTCGGATTATCACAAAAATGAAAATGAATGTGTAAAGTAGAGCAGATTGAATTAATTAAATCCTTCGGTGCAGTGGGCAGAAATTAATAGAATTTACCGGAAGGTATGCATTATGCACTTCCCCTAGATTTAATTTATTTGCGCAGTTGACCGCAATTTTCCCTCATCCTTTACCTTGAACGAGACACGTTTCTGTTTTCTAGAGATGAGCATTTTCGCAAAATGCGTAATGCAGCATTAGCCTTAAATACGCTCTCATAACCTGGCTTTAAAAATGTGGTGGTGGGTAGATAATGTGCCGCACATCTTTGGTTTAAAAATATATTCCGGTAAATTGAATGGTATCAAGCGATACTTGGTGGGATTTCAAGATGTATGTATTTGAATATATTTCATGATAAAACTTGTGAAATTCTGATGATGGCGTAAACTCTCGCCAAAACCGGTAACCGTTTGCTATACATTTTGTGAATTTGTACAAGTTTTGTCATTAAGTATATTAAAATATATATATATCTCGCGGTATAGCAATATATTAAGCAAAATATTTCAGTGATATTTTTCTATTGAAATTATTGAATTCTACTTTTCTATCTCCCCCAGTGGTCTCTTTATGAATGGCATTGCTTTGGAAAATGTTTGGAAGTTTTGGGTTATAGTGTCAGTCAAGTGAACATTTCCACTTCCTTCTAAGCCTTTATTCTTCAGAGCGCAAAATGTGCAAAGTTTATCGTATATTTCTCTTCCGATTTTATCAATGTTTTGCCGCCAGAGAGAATTCCTTTTGGAGAAGAGGAATAATCACTTGGAATTAGCGACATAATTTCTTGTGCGTGTGGTTTTCAGTAGAATATATTTTTTTGCCTTTTTAATGAGTTCATAATGCCTACATTAAGCCGAAGCGGCACCATCGTAAAATTATTATTTTCTGATTTAAAGGTTTCAGTTTTGCAAGGAAAGAAATTTCCACATTCTATAACGAAGAAGATTATTTTTTTAAATGTGTCCACATTTATGTGGATCATCCTCAGGTAGGAGCTGAAAATAAACAAGTTTCATGCGTTGAAGGAAATCCGACGCTCGTCGACTATTTATGAAAATAAATAATTTGCGAAATTGGCCCGTCCGTATCTCCAAACGTGCACTTACAACTAAAGTAGCAAATTCGGCGTGAATCACGCAGCACCTTGCATCACCTTCTTTCCCTCCATCGCGAGATATTTTTCATATGCAAATTCCCCATTTTATTCCCAGCCTCCTATGGGTCCATTCTCGCTCCTCGCTTCAGCACAACAGCGCATCCCTTGAACTCATTTTCGTTGATGAAAAATAAAAACATTCTTTCCCGGCTTGTTCCAGCGGACATAGTCCTAGGTCCCCCCGTCACTCGTTTTGTCCTCGTGTAGGGCACCCGAGAGGAATGTAATAGGGAAGGATCCGAGGAATATTCAGCACCACTCAGTGACATTCCCCGAGGCCTCGAGTGCTAGGTAGGCAAGAGAGCGGGGTTTGATTACGGGGGGAGATCGATGGGCCTCGTGTACGTTAGCGTTTCGGACTGACGTTACACTCGGGATATCCCCGCACGGTTTGCGAGAGTCGCGGAAACTTTGGGAGTTGGGCCGCTGTCGAATATGATGTCCCTGCTTTTGACGCATGAAATTTAAATGCTGCGATTGGCGTCTAGTTTCCAGCCGTTGGATTGCTCCATTGTTTCCGCTCCCGCCTTTTTTGCGCACTCAGTCATTTATAACCTGCTTCTCGACGGGAGATGAATCGTTGAAGCGTTGCGGCACGCTGATTTAAGCAGTGCGATATCTCGCAGCTAAAGGGTTGTGAACAAAGCACAGGATCGAGCTCAAGTAGTGTGCCGATTGGAAAATCTCTACGAATCCCCCAAATACCCGCCTTAGGAAGTTAATTCGTCAGCGAATAGGAAGTAACGTCCGATTTTGAAAAATCATTGAATACTGGCTCCATAAATGTTAAATCATATGGAATTGATGCGCTGTTAAAATATAATGGAAGATTTTCATAGGGTCTAAAAAGGATTCATGCCCTAAATGTTTGGGTGATACAACACAAATATTTGAAAAAAATAAATAAAAATTTCTTTATGTGCATCAATATCCTTCTGTACTAATCTATTTGGATGGGAAGTTATAGTATCCGAGTTCTTCACTCTTATTAGATAATTCGAGAGTAATGGCATGGCTGTTAGGCTAAGTTAAATAATAACTTTGAAAGCCGTAAGAAGAGTAACAGAGAGAAAGAGAGAGAGAAAGAAGGTCCGCAATTCACTAACCGGAATTTTAATAAGTCATTTTCGGAGTTATTTTTATGTCCTGATAAAAGAAAGTCAGGTGTATAATGTAATATAGGGAAAACTACTCTTCGTGGAATCATTTGGGACCATAAAAATTTTCTGTGATGGACAGGTATCCTCTATGAACAGGTTTGAATCACGTAAATTCTAATACCGCAGGTCAGTACCAATAATTTTTTTCGTATTGGACAAGTTTCCGCTCTACACAAGTTCCGTTATACATAGTGTCCACTGCATATAAATGCAGGGATATAATTCCTCGGATGACTAAAACGTAGACATCCTTTTATGAGAATGATTTTTAATAGATAAATTAATAGATATTCGGTAAAAGAATATCCAGCAAGTTAGATCCTCTGCGATAGTATGATAAGTGGGTGTTTCATATATTTATAACTGATGTCGCTGTTAGTTATTTAAAAGCTAAACCTATGGACTAGATAAATGGAAGAACGTTCTTGGCTTCATAGAAGATTAGTACAATTAGATATCATTTATTATTTGAAAATAGCAGTATTAAATTATTCATTCCGACAGGGTCGGAAGGACCTTCCTTGCATTTTCCAATTTTCATTTTCGTGGGTAATAGTATATAAATATAGAAAAACCTCAAGGTTAAATATTTTTGTATCTGCATTACGTAATATATTCTGAATTCGCTAAATATAGCTCGGAAATAATTCATATAATACTACATATCAGTTGAAATAATACATTTTGATCTATTTTATACGTCGTTGATTTAACGTATATTCGCTGACAGATATTTTAATAAGCGCAAGGAAATTCAAATTTTATTTTCATTCTTATTCCAAAACAATAAGTTTCCTTTAATTAATACCTCAAGAGAAATGGAGCACCAACTTAATTAACGGGAAAATGTACCATGTAACCTTTTTCCCGTGGAAAGTGACGCACCTTCCTCATTTTATCCCTTTTCGATCTATAATCCTCTCTTTTCTGCTTCCCCTCTCTCTTTTCGGCCCCTTCATGTGATATGCGTCCCTTCTGAGGATGACAGAAAGATACATTGGGAAGATAATTGAAGGTAATTTGTCAGACAGCTTTATCGAAACTAATAGCAGCAGTGAAACCATTCTTTCTGAATACGACTTGAATTTCATTTGCAGAATTAAAGGTGTTGCTTAGGACTTTCCTCAGATACCAATAATGGTTTTTTCATAAAATATTTACTTTTAAATCTGTATGATTGTATAATATTTCTCTTTAAATGGATTTGAGCCAGATGTAGGATTCAACACAAACCTAGATGGAAGAGTATTACGAAAATAATGTTTATTTCCTTGCTTTAATTCATTCTCATAATAAACTTCGCTTCAAGTATATTGCGACAATTATTTTTGATATTTTAAATGATCACGTTTATATTCGCAATAATTGATAAGATCCAAATAAATATTTACGTATGGTTTGGTGTTTAAAAATCTGTTATTAACTTCCACATTGCTGAGAATAAAATAATGAAAAAAACTGTTACCAAGTTGTTGATGACTGCTGAACTTCTTTCCGTATTTCTGGAGAAATTACGGTAGTTAGCCTTTGTTTAGATATAAAGTCTTCTATCTCTTGATAAGTTCAAACACCCTGAAATCCTGTATTTAACGTTCTTTGTTCGGCGTAAAGTTCGTGGTAAAACACCCCCTACCATTGCATCCCCTTTCTGGCTTCTATCTTTTCATTTTCATATTACCGTCAAATGCTTCATTTTCGACCAGTATTTGAACAATTTCTTCCATTTCTGTTTCCTTTCATTAATAAAGACAATTTCTTATTCTATCTCCAGCGTTTTCTCGTTATATTTTGCTGGAAGCCTTACCTACTTTTTCAAAACTACACCAAATTATGTTTGGAAAAAGTGTAATTACTGCACGATGGATTGAAAACTACATAAACATTGAGACATTAAGTGCACGTATTTCTTGGCGTAGAAGACAAGTCTTAGAAGGAAAGAGAAAATTTGAAATATTTCATCCGTGAAGGCTAACAGAAAATCAGTCATAAGAAGGAGGACAAAGGGGTCTTCACTTCCTTCCAAGCAGGAAGTCGTTTCCAATTCGTGAAGTTGGAAAATAAGATTACTCCGAAAGGAAGAAGGAAGTGAAAATTTTCCTTTCTTGAGATAATTTCGAGATCTATTAATAAAAAACTCGAAGGGATTGAGGATGTTGAATCCTTGATGAATTAAGGGAAGGATTTTCGGTAATTAGATTTTCGAGGAATGAATTCCAAGTGACTGCGAGAGGTACAATATCGCGGGTGGGTCGAGAGGCAGGAAAAGAAATATCGGTCTTAGCGCTGCCGGCAGTTAAAGAAAGATGAGGTGGGAAAGATGGATCCGACCGCTATCTGGGAAAAATCGCAGTGCTTTCATGATTGGGTGAGGATAATTTAAATTGTAGAACTTCGGTGGCACCTTTTCCGTCATGACCCAATGTCACTGTTTTCTTATATCTCTAATTACTGTTTAGAGGACGAAAAACAACAGATGTTGAAGTTTTTATGTATTCATAATTTGTTAGGAAAAATTATCAACAGAGATTTAGAATGTACTTCCCAAATTTTATAGATTAGATCTACGTTCAAACTTCTGCACAGCGTAACTCCTGAATTATGTTGTGCAGAATTCCTGAATTGATCGTGTTTGAAATTTTGCATCGTCCATACGCTCAATTTTGCAGGACTACGATGATTTACATTTATGATTGATGTAAAAGCGTAACGGATTTTCTTTCCAGCTCATTTCGAAGCTTTACTTAGCTCGGTTGAGACTGAGACAAAAAGACATGTAGCTTAATGATTACTTCATGATAATTATCGTTGCCTGGTAAAAGAGAAAAGCATAGTTTAAGCTGATACTAAAAACAGACCAGAAAGAAAAAGGTTGAGCAAAGTTGTTTCGTATGATAAAAGTCGTCTCACATCGCCTGCAGTATTTTAGTTGTTACACTAATGTGAAATTAGCTTCCTTTTATTCATCCTTTATAATCGAATAAATTTAAAAGAATGAACTATTTCTAAATTATTCACACTTCATCAAGATCTGGGGAAAAGTAAATATATTTTTCATTGCATTCATTGGGCGATCGGGAGATACGAATGCAAATTGTGGTATGGAGTACATCCTGTACGTAATTCGAAGGAGAACTGTACTTTGTGAATAAACATATGGGCGAATCACTCCTTAATTCTCATAATGTAAATGGTGAATCAGTGGCTTTTGATGTGCCAAAAACGATCCGTCGTTTGCCATGGATGTTTAATAAGATCTCGCTTAAGGAAATGTCATTTTCGTCGCCAAACGAGGAGACACGTTGAAAGACGAGAGGAAACGTTAAGAAGTTAGGAAAAGAGAAAGATTACCAACTTCTTGAATAATTACAGGGAAAGAGGGCGGCTAATGAGGAGTGTAGCTTTCTGCGAGGGAGTCATAATAAAGACAAATTAAGACAGGAGAAAGCTGCGGAAGGAGAAATGACGACAAAGGGGTAAGGACAGGCCCGCGAGACTGTGGGACAGGTGGGATTAATCCTCGCCCCCGTAATAAAGAAGGATAGATAGAACGGTTTTAGGGGAGCGGGTTGAGGCCTTCTTGAGTGAAAGGACGAGGTAGTTGAGTTTAGACACGGGTTAAACTCGCTTCGAAAACACTACTCTCCTAAACAATACCTTAGACTGGCGTTTCGACCGGGAACCGGGCGCGAAGTTGGGTCTAGAAAAGGAGTCCCCAATCCTTTTCTTGGATACGCCTTCCTTTGTAGAGAGAACGAGGGGTTGCCGGGTCGAGTCGTGAGGTCATTCCGGGGCGCCATAGAGCATTGCAAACGAAAAGGGGTGAGATTTGTGTTTCCATGAAACGGAGAAAGGATTTAGGAACGGGGCAAGCCAAGGGGTTTCGCTCGGAGGAACCGTAAGAACCCTTTCCTTTTCCATTTAATCGTCCCGAAGAGTTGAAGAACTCACTCGACGTTTTACATCCTGGATTTTTGAAGGAATTCTCCCCGGTTTTATCCCTTAATTTCCTCCTCTTTCGCGGGAATGCATATGCATGTTTTCAAATGGCCCAAATGTCTTAGGGCGTGTCCGGATTCATAGGAAAGCTACTCCGTCGACTTAACAGCTGGATAATTAATGAGAACGTTATCTTGAGGTTGCTGCCTGGGGATAAACTGTATAAAACTATTCCAACCCGATGTTACCCGGAGATTTATACAACTGTCTCTCACTCTTGTCTCTTTACTCGTGGAGGAGCAGCAGCTAACTGTACGGATGTAAATGTGCGGATAACGTTAAGAGTGGAAGGAAAATGCACCGCGGGCGAATTTAAGTTTGCAGGTCTTAACCTGGATTAGGTACTGAAATGCATTATAGACAACAGTCGAGTAAAATCGGGAGTAACGAAAGAGGAGATCCGATATTCAAGCTTGGATTCAAGTTTATGACGTTGAAATAAATGTATTTCACTTAAATATGAGCCAGGGTAAGATTGCTTGATGCTGAGATCATATGATTGTCATATCTCTGTTAATAAATTCCTCTCTATTCCTCTCATTTCTTCTTTTCCCAAATTCTATCCTATTAGGTGTCCATCATTTAAATTTACTTCGTACCCCATATATATTCCGTCTTTAGCCCACGTAAACTGTGCACTTCATTAAATATATGTGGGCTTTTTCGGCGAATGGAATGTTGCAGGCAGATAAATATTTTAGGTTTTCATAAATTCTTCTGTAAAATCTGCATTTCATTCACTCATTTAACGAACTTTTCTCTTTTGTCCTACTCATGTTTTTTTTCTAATTCAACATGATTGAAACCATATGCAATCGCATTTGAGCACGTAACACTATGTTCAATGGCATTAAGTCACTACCTATACCATAAGTACTGTAATGGGTGGTTCATACTTAACTTAACCTGAACTTAGCGCGTATGGTTCCTACCTATAGATCTTTGGGGTAATCCTATCATGAGAAAAGCGTGAACAAGGTCAACTTCCAATCCACAATCCATTCGCATTTTATGCGATTTCAGTGGAAGCAAAGACATGAAAAACAATGGCTCGGCAGACTTCGGAAAAGATGTATGAACTTCATTGTTACATTAAGAGACGAGCTAATCAAGAAAAAGTCCAGAAAAGATTTTAAAAGTGGTTGTGCTTCAGAGAAGGAAAAACTTATTTTAGTAATAAAGATTTAGCTTTACCTAAGAAGCATGGACCCCTACATGTAACACGCAAAGTGCATGATGTCTTTTGTATATAATGCGTTTAGTGGTTTTTATGCTTGTTGTTCAATAATTGGTCTTTTTGGAATTGCGATACCTTCCTGCAGAACTAGGAAAGCATTATCTGGTAGTGCCTTCTTGTTAGAAAAATATGCATAGAGTCTCACTCACCCCACGAATTATTGGATCTTTTAAAGTAGGTAATGTATGTATATGTAATGTATATATATAATGTAATGTATGTATATGTAATCCAATCATCTAGATTATTTAACGAGGCTTTATGTTCCTTAAAGAGGAAGGCGTATACAGTTTTTAACACTTAAGATCCACGTAATCAATTTTTATTTTTTGGTTATTGTACTTATGTTTGTATTTTAACTATTTTATATTATGTAATTTAAGAGTATTTTTTTACCTCCGTATTTATAATCTAAATTGTATGTCGTGTTTTTCTTTTATGATAGCGCATGTAATTGGGGATATCTGCTCGCGCTTAATATATAATAATAATAATCAATTTTTACGATAAGGAAAAGTTTTGTGAAAGTAATAACCTCCTATTGAGCATGTGCTCTTATGAGGTGAAAGTCGAGCCTCGGAATAAGCGGAGGAAGCTTATTTCGTATGAATAGAATTTTGATAAGGCTGAGAATAACGAAAGTAAATCGAAATGAAAAGTGCATGAGTGAAGCGATGCAAGAAAAGTAAAAGGAGGCATTTTTTAAATAGAAAAAGTTACAGGCTGAACTTAGTTAAGGATCGATTCAAAGTACTCAATGTATCGATTTAGAGTTTTTCAAAGCCAAAAGTTTCGGAAAGGAAATGTTACGCGTGGGAAATGAAGGCGTTAATGGGATGTGTCGGATACCAGTCATGGTTGTAATCATTATTAGGGAGAAGTGGCAGTTTGCGTCTAAAAGGCTTAACCTTTATGAAATGAAGACTGCGCTAATCGCGTCACTTTTGATGAGCTACAAAAGTTTTGTGTCTTGTCGGTTTCCTTTTTGTCGCTAATCTAGCATAATCCGTTCTGACGGGTGACAATCACCGTCGTCTAATGAAAGAGAACGCTGTTTCTGAAGGCTTCTAATTATCCCTACTTAAGTAATTCGCCAAGCATGAATATACATCAAATTAAAGGAACTGTGATATTGCCGTAGCTGTATCTTCTCAAGAACTTTATTCTAAATGCAATTCCAGTAAAGATTTTGCTCTGGTTACTTATTGCCATGTTAATGTATCTATCAAAGTACCTCTTTCATGTAAAACTTACTTATTTTCAAATATTACCAGGTATCAGGAGACATTTGTGAATTAGCTCGTTAATGTAAGATTAATATTTTACTTTCCTTGGAAATAACGATTATTTCTTTGTCGTTTCGTAAATAATGATCAACATATATGTCATGATTAAAGTAGTAAATATTACAAATTGTCATTGTATAAACTTATATGTTTTGTTCGTGATCGATAAACAATTTGTAATCTCTTTACAAGTAAGCTCTTTCTCGGTGGTGGCATGATAACCACTTAATTGCTCAGCATAATTAAATGTGATGTCCGGGGTGAATGATAAAAATAAAAAAATCTCTCCCAATACTAAAAAAATAGTATTTAGAGAATTGAAATGAGAGTTTGCAAACAATATCGCCCAAAAGTACTAAATTTGGAGAAACAATTTTCGAAGGCTTTATTCAGTGACATCTTGCTAAAATTAAATTTTTCTCCGAGCAAAATTGTAATGTCAGTTTTGTTACCAGCACTTGTCACAGTGTCATTTAGAAGTTTTAATTAAACGTGGAAGTAAAAAGTGAATGTGAAAACAATGAAAGCATTGGAGATTATACTTAGAGACGAAGATTGTAGTAATCTTCTTTTCGACCACTACTTTCTTAGAAAAAAAATCACTGTCCATGTTATGTCTGTATCTTGGGCATTGACAGTCATCAGGCTTCCAAAAACGTGCAATATGTATAAACTGTGAGCAGTTATACCATTTTTAAGGTTAGAAAACGTTAAGTTCTTAAGGGAGAGGAAACGTGAGATCTATAGATATCCCGGACGGTCCGGAAATTACCTGGAAAAAAGTTAAGAAATGCGGAGGGAATGGTTTCATGCGTGGGCTTTCAGTAGGACTTGTGTATTGAGGTTCCCTATTGTGAGGGACTACAGAAAAGGTAGCTGGGAATGAAGGAGGGGAAGATAAACTTGAAGAAAACGATAGTTTCGAGGAGAGGGAGTTGAGGATTGGGGATTGGAGTAGAATCGAGGTGATTTGTGACTGAGGGCAAGGAAACGAATGCCAGAAGGGAATTTAGACGTTTCTGGGTCTAAGGAATAAAATAAGTCTCCCGCACAGACCTGGGATTTAGGAAACACGGGGAGAGAGACAGCGGAGTGAGAGATTTGATTCTGAAAATAAAGATATATAAGGGTGTGGCAGAGGGAGCGGCGATAATAAGAAAAAATATCTTTTCCTAGAAGCGAAAAGTTTTCGTGGAAATGGAAAACTCTGAGGAGACAGCTGTTATTTACATTCTAATCTTCTGCATTCAATTATTTTTCGTGTTTGCCGAAGTTGATTTTCTTTGAAAATTAGGTGTTCGTAGATATTATGCACTGCCTTCTCGTATAAAATGGACTTTGGAAACATTTAGAAAATCATATATCTTAATGAGAACTTCCTTGGAAAAATACCTTAAGATTGGTTTTTGTACTCTTTCAAGCTTAAAATTTCCAAAAATGTATGGTTGACAATCAGAATTACTGATTTATTGCTAATATAAAGCTAATTAAGAACATGAGAAACTCTAAGAACTATCAAATAGTCAACATCAACAAGACTTCTTGATAGTTTTTGGAGTTATTTTCATAATTACCTATGCCATCAGTGGTCGTTTCCGTTCTAATGTAAAACTAAAAGGAAAGGTTAAAGCCTCTGTTTGTACAGGTCATCAACCGTTGGAGGGGAAAATCCCTATGGGGGTTACAATACGTGAGGCAAAGCTATGTATCTCAATGTCAGGCATACAATGTCACCGCTTGACACATTCGGCTACCCTTACAACCCCTAGCCATGTACTGTTCTTGGATGTTGGACTCGCCTAGATTAAAAATACCCTTCTGGCCATGAGAATAAGCTTTTAGTTCTAATGTACGATGCTAACTCTGGAATACAAGGTCATATTTTAGATTTTGGAAAATTAATTAGATGCAAAAATCAGGTAATGCAAAAACTACCTAGCCGTTTATTGAGTAACATTTAATGTCTCCTACGAGTATGTATGTTGGGAATGATTCCACTTCGTAATTCCTTTCTAAATACCCATCTTTTCTAATAAATTTTGATCTTTAAGATGTGGAAAGATATTCTTATAACACTTCGTTTTTGACGAGAAACGTCTTATTCCGTGGGTCGGAATGGGGGTAGACTAGGCAAAAGCCGTTATTACGATTTTGAGTTATCCAAATAAATCATAAGTTTAAAATCGTAACGCATATCAAAATACAATAATTGAATGTAGCAGAAATGTAAGATTAATACAACATAAAGCTTGAACGAATGTTGATGTACAACGTTAAAACATTGTAGCATTTTCGTTGTAGAATTTTAGAATTTTACCTCGCGAGCCGCCGATTGGCGTATGGCAGGGGGTGTATCAACACCAAATTTTCATACCTAATCAATCCTGTTAGCCTCTCTAATGTTCCGAGGAAGTACGACCAGAAGTAATTATCTGTTCTAGCGATTATCTCTTTATATCGCTTGGTCGACGCCTCTCGTAGATCGCGTTCGTTTTGTTCGTTTCGTTCGCGTTGTAGGTTATTAATGGTTCAGTATACCCTCTCATGAAAGAGGCCATATCTGCTTTACATATCTGAAATACATATTCGTTAATTTAAAAGATGAATAAGAATTTTTTCAGCAAAGATTTAGGACTTAACGTTAACTGGTAGGTTACTTTACAGGGCAAAACGGGCTAGTAATGCAGGATAAAAGTTGTATTGTAACGAGATGCAATTGTTATATTTGCAAGGACTCCATCATCCATGTAGAAGCTCTTTACCAGTCAATTATTTCTGGTTTGAAAAATCCGTTATTTCTATACCTGTCAAAATCATTTCTATTTACATAAATTTTTGTACATTGAATTTCTCTCAGTCAAAGATTTATTCATGCAGTGAGAAGGCTATACACGAAAAAATGAAAATCTCATTACAAATTCCATAAAAAATTCTACGTATCTTAGTCCTGGAAGGCATGAATTTAATCGTTTCACCCAAGGATAAGCAGATGTAAAAAATAGTGATATGACTGGAACTCGAATCCAGGTCTCTCACTTTCCGAGCAGGTATTTTATTAATTAAATTGCCATGCTGCGTCTCTCCAACTCTATCTAGGGAATACTTTTCTTTTATAAGAGAATCCTTTAATTTTGTTTTTTAATTATGTTAATTCGGTTTTTGCCATACTTGATTATATATTGTTTCTAATAAATTAATCTTGTTTTTATTTCATATCCGAAGAGTCTCGTTTAAAAAAAATGTTCAATTCTTTTTCAAAAAATCTTCAATTCTTACTTTTCTGCCAGTGAAGGTCCATTACATTATCTAAACTGTTTCCTCAATAAATCAAAAGCTCTATGAAAATAAGTCATCAGAACCATGTTCGTTTTTAGCTTTCCCCATTTTGCCGATATTTTTTGTATTCCTCGCTTTTGTCTTCCCATTTTCTTAAATTTATTTTTATGCCTCTCCGAAAATCTTTTGAACTCCTTTCTTAAATTGGAAAATGCCATAGATATCCTTATTTTACCTCACCGACTCCTTTCCTTGTCATTTTATATTCATAGAGTTTATATCGAGGAAATTACTTTTTCGTCGCGGAAAGGATTACTTTTTTTTGTATTCCTTTCTATCCTCTTCAGTTTGATGGAAACCGATTTTGTAATTTCACAAAAAATGTGAAAAAAATAAAGTTCGACATGAAAAGCTTATATGATCATGTACAATTAATTAAATATTCAAATTGAACTTATTAACTTGAAGTAATATATAATTTTGATAAATTTGTTTGACATAAGGCAATGGGTAAAGGTGACTTTGCAAGCAAAGGCGTGCATGTGAGAAAAATGCCAAGAAAAAACCTGACATGAAAAAGTCTGACGGGACACGGTCTCGAACCCGAATCTACTGTTTGCCGGGCGGATGCTTTACCCAATTAAGCCATCGAGCCAAAACACGCTCCGTTTTGGGAGACTTTATAGACAAGGGCGAAGTCGTGTCGTCCGACTTTGCGCCATCGTCCACGGCCAACTTCCTTGTGGAGGATTCAGTCATACGAAGTGTTGGAAAGGAGATCCCCCCATTAAGGATAACACACGAGGAGAAGGGTGAAAGCGACTTTACTCTTGTCTACAAAGTGTCCCAAAGCGGCATGTGATGATTTCCTGGATCGATAGTTTAATATAATAAAGCATCCGATTGGCAAGTGGAAGTTTCTAAGTTGAATTCCTGGTCCTGTCTGAATTTTTCCATGCCCGTTTTTCTTTGTAAAATTTGTTTGAATGCAAATGATACATACACGTTACGAAAGTAATCTGAAAACACACATGCCCCTTTTGTGTGTCAATATAATAAATGATTGTAAAACCGAGCTGCTCGATACCAAAGTGGGTAGCATTAACGTGAGAAACGTCGGAAGCAAATTCGAAGAGATATTTCCAAAATTTTTCAAAATTGAACCTAAGGGCGAAAATGTCTCTGTTGAATCCGACAGGGGCCAGAGGTGATGGTAAAGATATAAAATATTTCTCACTAAGAAATCAGCCATGGGGAATAAGACCTCACCCTAACATTTCTCAGAGCTCTGCAAATACGATGAAATTACGTTAGGGTTGTAAGATGTCACTCTGAAGACAGCCCAGCGTCTCTGGCTTCTCGTGATTTTGGAACATGTATCGTCATTAACTATTCCCCCACCTAAATGTTGCACGTCACAACCGAAACAAACGACAAAAATCCTGCGACGGGCTCTTTTTCACTTCCCCCCAATACATTTTTCCTTTCCCGCATCAACCTCGATAAATATCACCTCCTCTCGCTATCAGTCCCTTTCACCTTTACCTCGTTTCTCATCTTTGTCCCACGCAACCGCCCCTTCTCCCACGGCCCTTTCTGGAGAGCCCTTTTCTCTTTCCGTGCGGCCCGCATCCTTTTCTAAGAGTGCGCCATAAGAGGCAAAAGTGGGAGATTTTTTTCCCTTTTAGAGAGCTTAAGATAGCGACCTTTTCCACGGAGAGAGGGACAGTTCATCCGCGATAAAGCCTTTAGGGATTGGGAGGAGCAAAGTGGTGTGCCGGTGATCGATCGAGATGGGGATAAGGATTTAGGAGTACTACGGAGGTGAATTAAAAAGGAATTTTTTCTCTTGCGAGTAACCAAAGCCCCCGATAAAGATATCAATCTTGCTTAATTTCGAAGAAGTTTTGTCGATTCCCTCCCTTAAGCCTTACGCCAAAGTTTAATGTGAGATGAATTTCTTGCCGATAAAGTTTGAGGGTGTTAAAACTTAGTTTGCTGTCAAATTCGACAATATTGCTGAGATGGTTTTGCTATTATGAAGTAAAACTTTTTGCGTATTAGTATTAACTATTCTGCTCATTAATTTAAAAATGTGCTAAATAAATTGATTCGAGTAGAAAAATTGGGTCGTGAAGTAAGGTTTTGTACCAATAAACGATTCACCTACTGAAGGATACCTACAAATTCCATATTTATGAATTTTAACGGAATAATAATCTTCAAATTTCTTTTTGCGGAGTTTCGTCATCAATAGCTTTAAAGGAATCCTAAACTTCTTACTAATTATGATTTTTTCTTCGTTTCTCTTAAAGAATGAATGAATGAACTTCGCCGCATGTTTTTGTCAAAGATAGTTTTTTTTCTGTGTGGCTAATATGGGCAATCAAGTGACATTATATAGTAATGTATCTTTCAAGCTATGCTTGGATTTAAATAGAATAATGGGAGATACTAGTTGAAATATCAGTAGGATTAAGGTAAAGGTGTTAATTTTTGCACGATGAAGTCGTGCGGCTAAATCCTAAGGAATAACAAGTGTGAAAAATAGCGACATGACTGGTTATAATACCTGCCCGGAAAGTGGGAGAGAGATACGTGTCGCTATTTTTCACACTCGCTATTCCTTGAAATATCAGTACTCGAACCATTTAGAAGATATTTTATCGATTAATTTCCCACCTTAATCCTGAGTTTCTGCTGATTTACTAAAAACCAATTATGCAAATACATACAATCTATTGATAACAATGTCATTAACAATAAGGTATTACTTTGTTGCAATACCCATTTCTGCTTTTACGACGGACTCGGTATTGGACATTTAAGACTCAATATTGCAATGGAACGTGCGACTGCTAGGAAACATAGGAATTGTAAACTAAGCGAAATACTACTCATCACAAACACTAATTAGAATTTGTGAAGTTCTTATCACAGACGGCGACCGTAAATTTATAAAGTGATTCTCATTTTGGAGTTCAATGAATACTCCATAGACGACGAAATCTATGGCGCAGTAGTCCTTTGCAACGAGGACTTACGAAAAGGAATTAATTGCCGAGGAAAGGTGTCTAACGCAGTGGTACAAATGCCATCTATAAATGGCTTTTCCAAATCGGATTCACTCCTCTGAATCTAGGCAGCTTCCTAATTCATCATGAATCACAATATCGGAAATTCTGCACCTCTCTTGTGAAACTGACCGATCGACTAGCCGGATGTTCCATTAGGTTTCCATTAGTCCATCATTTTCATTTTTGCGGTAAATATTATTCTTATATATGTGTACAGCAGGTATTTCATCTCCTTTAGTGTAGTTTTTAATAAAATTACCTGAGGCGTATTCCATGAATGCTTTTTCTTCTAAGGATGACATTTTATTGTATAACATCCTTCTTTGTTGGGTATGGCAACATTCAAAAATATCAAGCCAAAAAGCAAAGAAAAAGCAAATAATTCTCCTTAGAAACTAAGAGATAAGGAATTTCATGTATTTTTTCACTAAAAATTATACAATACCTGTATCACTCGATAATGCACTAGTAATCATGGAAAAAGTCTTGTTTCTGTAATGGAAGTTGTTTTCTCTGAACAAAATATCAGTTATTTTCTTCCACAAAACCATTCCTCCTGTTCTTTCATTTCTGCAGCCATGATACTTGTTAAAAATTTGTACACTCTCATGTTCCAAATATGATATCATTTACGTACTTTTATTATTGTATCACATTCTATTAAGGGTGAAATGAAAGGTGGGACTTTCTCGTGCCAATTTCGCGAAACAAAAACATTGTATTGTTCTTTTTTCCCATTCTGGTAAAGGTAAATATCGTCAATAATTTCGATTCTAGGGAAATGTGTAGCATTTATAAATGACGATAAGACCTTCCATGCTATTAAAACCGTTCATTTCTGTACGTTAAATCCATAATATTCATTCCGAATCTTTGAATGGAAATAAACCTGAAAAGGTATATTGCTCAAGCAATCGCACCTTCTAAAAATTCTCCCAAGAAATATAGAACATTGATACCAACCTGCTATTTTTGATTGATCACCCGAGTGATAGTGTGATTACCACACTCATAAAATAATATATGTACCGCTTTTAGATATCACCACCGTATCTGCGAATGGTAGGAAAAGCAGCATCATAAATCACCATCAAAATATATTTCATCGAGGAGAAGAAAAGATCGCTCCGCCTTTCGGAAAGTCCGGCTTGATTTTTTCATTCGACCAAAGGCTAAATGAAAAATCCATACCATTCACGCGCGAACAGGATCTAATTTTGGGCGATGTTTCATCGGAAGGAATGGACGGGAGAGCGAACAAAAACAGTTTCGGCGAACGCTCAGGCGGAAAAAATACATCTCTCCCGTAACCACTTGGAATTAAATGGGGCGAGAGATGAATCGAGCACGGACCTACGGTCAAATGGGACTCATAGTCGATTTAATTTTTTCGCGAAAAACAGGTAAATGGCGATCGATCGCCATTAATGTAAGTCATAGAAATAGAGTAAATGGGGTGATAGTTTTACATCAGAAAATTTCAATTAAAGATACACAATGCCGTGACACTTCCATTAATTTAACAAACAAAACGACCGGTTTTGCGCGTTTGGCTATCATCAGGTGAAAAATCACTGAAAAATGTCCTCTTTCCCTAAGTTTTACCTTTCCTTTCCTTCCTCTCACAGTCCTGATCTCACCTTCACTCTCTTTATGTTACAGTCATTACTACTAATCTTTCCAGCTGCTGGAACCTCCTGTATTCTCAAAATATGCTCCCACACTAATCTACAAAAGTATCAAATTTTTCGAAACTATGGAGAAGTCGATCTCCTTCAACTAAAAAATTATAAAATGCAATCGAATTACTGAAATTAACTATTGAAAAACTTCATAACAAATACGTGATCTGTATCCTGTTTGTTACTGCAATTACGTATGCGGCCATTACTTTTTTCATAACAGCTCGCACCCTCAGTGATCCATGCACCACTGGTAAGGAACCATACACTGGAGTACAGTGTTAATGTTTCCTATTTTATTTCACCTACTGATAGTCAATAGTACTGAAACGGATCGTAGGCTTTGTTAAAATCTGAGGTGCAGTTGTGGTATGTATATTTTTACTCGCTGAGGGTGAAATACTACCGCCTTTAAAGCAAAATTCCACAAACGAATGCCCAAGTTTATCCATTTTTCACAAATAAATAATAGTAATAAAACACAGCCTTTGTTTACGCCAAAATGCACACAAACCCAATCAATAAGGTAAGAATTTCATTTGCTCTCGGATTCTTTTTTCCTAGCTACGATACGTTACAAAAGTTTCTCCGTGCCTCCATTTTCCTCTCTTTTGCTTCTTCTTCGGCAACGAATGGAATGTCTCTTTTGTCTTCTCATTGTTTTATTTCTCGGCGATTCAGTGCTGAGGCTATTGTGCCAGCAAAAGGATTCTTCTGGACTTATGTCGATCCAATAACAGTTTCATTTTTCAAAGTCGACGTCGCCAAAGGTATCAGAAGGAATTCCGCTGCTCTTCACAATAAACGACCGGACTTAATGTTTTTCCGCAGAATTTCCTTTGTATTTCAATTATGGACGTCTTTTCACGAAAGTTCCTGATTTGATGATAGTAAGATACTGGAGAGCGTAGCCATCCCTGAATTCCATACACCAGCTTTTGCCGTAATTCGATATGTTTCTATTACTCCATCTGACTTTTATCGAACTCCGATAGTACGATTTGTAACATTTATCGTTTGTTTTTCAGTTTGTTATAGGGTGTTTCACTTACCAAGACTAACGCATTACCGTCTATTATTTAAGACACCATTTAATTCACGGATATAATTAAATAAAAAACGGCCCACATCTCTTTTAACTAAATGCATTCCCATAGAAAAATTGCAAATTTTTGCTTTCCAGATGTTAATATCTTAAAGAATTCTGGACGTAATACCTGCTAGTAATAGATAGTGAACATATATTCAATTTCCATACGGCATAAACAAATGTCTTTGAGAGAGGTTTCCCAGTTTACCAATACGAATCACAAATGGAAACGTGTTCATTAAAAGTTTTTGTGATAGTTAGCTGGGTCAAGGGAATTTATTTGCTAACGTTAAATTTTATTGCTTAACGTTAAATGATTCTTTCAGGCAAATGAACACATTAATGAAATGGATTTCCTGCACTTTCGGGGAAGGGTTATTAGACCGCACACGAAATTGAAATATTATTAAGCTTGCATTTCTCTGATAGTTATTTGTTCTCGTGGATGCTCTTAAATTTCATGTTCCATTAAATGATACGCCTAATTTGCGCATTGCACATTGGGAAAATATTCCACATTCAAGAAAGAAAATATTCCATATTGCTCGATAATACATTATGTAAAATGTACGGTGGCGAGACTTTAGTCTGATTTGGGCTAACCATGCACCCTAAACACCTGTTTTGTTAGCTTACTAACATTACTTTAACTGTAAATGTACTTATAAAATATATTTATAAATATACTTATATTAAATATACTTATATTAAAATATATTTATAAATATACTTATATAATATATTTTATTGCTAAATTAAAGCGTCAAGCAAGAGGGAATGAGGAATGTTGATCTGGTAAAAGTAATGTTCGTAAGCTAACAAAACAGGTGTTTAGGGTGCATGGTTATCCTAAATCTGACTAAAGTCTCGCCACCGTACATTTTTTAAATACAGTAATTTTGTAGGTCACCTATCCTGAAGAAATTGTGCAACATTCACGGAATCCCTTTTAACCCCTATTCCGAGTTCTACGTACGCATCTCGAATTCAGAGAAGCCTCATTTTTTTTGCAGTCTGCCGCTTTTCTCAGGACCTCATGGTGGTCAAATGTTTGTTTTTCCGCTCCGATCGAGGATTTCATTGGTTTTACGGTCTTTTGTTTCGGGTATTTGGGGTCAAATTTTTGTGTAAACATTGATCCGCAGGAGAATGCCATTCCTAACCCAAATTCTCGTTCCGGGATTTGGGTGAAGTTCTGTTTTCACAAATACGACGATTCTGGGGCGAAAAGAAAGTGGAAAATCTGCACAGTATTTGTCTCGTTAAGTTTAAGTAAAAATACTTCGCTCTTACGATTAGTTCAGGAAGATAATTTAATGTATCTGTTTGAGGCGTTTCTATCGAGTCCTTGGGAATTAAGGGTAACTTGAAATTGTTTTAAATTAATTCAGGGCCTTCATAGATATCATAAATGGTATCATTTGAACTTCTGGTTTCGGTAGATTCTATAGCGAGTTAGGGAAACAGTGGAAAATTATTTTACAAAAATATCTTCTTTCCGTGAACGATTCTCTACAGCAGTAAAGCAGAATGAGATTGATCGCTTAGTGCAGTGTTTTCCAACCTTTTCCTTTTTTCGGCACACTTACGTATTTGATCTAACTTCGTGGCACACTAAACAGCAAATTCATATGCGATATGAAATCCGAGGATTATGATTACTACGCGGCACACCAAGAGCTTCTTCACCACTGTGCCGCGGAGTATCCGATGGAAATCTCTACTAGCATAATCACCTCCTCTCCTGATACCATAGGGGTGTCGGAAGTCACGTATCGTGCCGCTGAGTCCTTTACATCAAGTTCTTGTACCTTTGTTCGGGCTAACATCGGAATATCTTAGTACGAGTATATATATACTCGTATAGTATACATAAACATTAAATTTATTAAACTGTCGGGGTTTATTCATAGTTCCCATGTACTTTTATTGCTCTTTTTCTGCTTGCAGTTTTTTTCTATTGGGCGCGTCATTTGTAATGAAATTACATCCAAATAACCTCATGCGATTTTTTTTCATTCTATACTTAATGGCTGAGTACCTAACGGATAATCAAAATTATTCGTTGGAACGGATAATGGATGCATAAATGTGTATGTGCGAACGTGTATTGAATTTCCGACCAATCTATATCTCGATTTTGTCCTGCATATTTCCGCGGAATAAGGTTATTTACAACATAGAATCGAAATTAAAACCTGGAAATCGTAGTCACTCGCCTGTCGGTTTTATAAATGCCACTGTAGAAGATGTGTACGATATGAATATTTTCAATGAACCTTTAGATTAATATGCATGCTGGCAATGGTCTTTCCAACAGATTGGAAGAAATGATAGGGTAAATATTTCCTGAGTATTGCAACAAATTCCTATTTTTGCAATTTGATTTGGACCCATAATTTGAAAGACAATAATACCCAATTGCTCGGAATTAAGTGCGTCATTCGAAGGCGGATGACAGCATGGATTCCTTCAACCGTTCACAGCATACGAGGTTTGTGTCGTATGTTCTCCATTAAATGTAAAACCGAGCTCAGTCATTAGAAAATATCGCTTTAAGCTTGATAACCGACCCGTGAATATTAAATGAGCGACAAAAACGACCGTGTTTACACGAAAATGGGAGAATCGTTGAATGTTTTATTTCATCTTTTTTAAAAATATTACTTCATCTTTTTTTAATGTGACATTTTTTGCATTATAATTTTGTTATTTTTAGCTAAAACCTGATACTAATTTCATTAAATTGGTGTGAACGATATGGATTCCTTTCTCTGTTTGACCCCACAATTTTGATATCCAATTCATTAATACAGAGTGAATTTCTGCTTCGACTATTCATTCGGAGAGGGAATAATCACTTAGTTGTTAACAAGTTGGTATCCGTGAGAGCCAATTAAGCCAATTAAACCGCCCGTAATCTCGGAATAAGCATTTGATTAGTACCTCACTTCCACTGTAACCAACTCGTTAACGACTATCTGATTAATCCCTGTGTGAATATTCGAGCATAAATAGTCTTCTAAAGGAGTTCTTAACTTAAAATATTACGCATTTCAAGCGGAAATTTATATGTATCGAAATTATTAATTGAGCAAAGAGTAACGAGTATAAATCGGATAACTGAGTGATTTTTGCTCAGTATTAAGAATACGACATTGAACATATATTCATTCCTTTCTTGCTAAAATGACCATTCACCAGGTGTGGGCGGATCATTTGGAATTTATATCATAATCCAAAGTAACAATCGAAAATATAACGCTATCTATCCAAAGCGTTGTAAATTACTACGAAGCTTAAGCTTAGAGGGTGCTCTTTAGTTTGACTTTGTGAACATAGAGTGTGCTGGTTCCTCCGGATTTGGGGTAACATCAGATGTAATTTTCCACAGAACTGACTCGATTGTCATCATAGTTTGCATACGTAATGTCATCGCTTCCCGACTGATAACAGACTCTCGAGCCCTGTCTGTGCTTCCAAGCGTCATTCCTTAATGATACCACTCGTATAAGTTATCTTGAAGGTTAAGTACATCGAAGTTCCTATTTTTGTCTACATTAGCGGCGATGTGCTACGCATAGTTGCAACGGAGCAGCCTTTATTATCAGCATGTATTCATAAAATTATTTAAAAAATAATACTTCTTTGAAGAATATTTAAGTGTAAGGCACATTAAAAATAATTCGTTACGAGCAAAGCACCACGTTTTTTAAAAATATATTTATGTATGTACGGAGGAATCTGCATCCATACGAACTGAGTCCGCCTTAAGGAATTAGAATTGTATGACAGGCCAATTCTCCATCAATTAATGCGACACAAACATGACCTGTTATTGTTTCTTAACCAATGTTGTTGCGTTGCATATTACACCAAAACTTGAATATCATATCAAAGCATTTGAAGCTATCTTTATAAGTTTTCTTATATTTTTTTGGCAATGTTTTTTTTTTTAACGATAAGCGACTTGGTTTTCCTTCAAGACAGAGATGATATTTTCTGCTAGTTCTATTTGCAACTTCTACAGTGGTTTTAATTTGAATTAAAATTTCCCAGTCATCCCATTGAAGCGAGAAGTCTGCGAAAAACTTGGTGAAAATACGAGAGAATTAAATGAAGCAGAGCTCGAGATGCGAAGGTTTTCTAAAACAAGAAGGCCTATGTTACATAATGAGAGGTAGGTGATGGCCATTGTAAATTTAGAAACCATGAGGAAATCAAGCGATAAACTGGGCACAGAATGGTTTGGGCTGCTGCAATAAAGCATTCCTCAGATCTTCAACACTCTTCTGTAAATTGGCTCCCCAGAATCCTACCTTAAAGGTGCTATCAACCGTCGGTTTGATATCGTTAATTTTGCACGTGTTGGAGGAGAGATTTTAATGATTGATCATTCAATTCCACGAAGAAAACAAATATTCTACTTACAGTTAACATTTTCTGATCAACTATTTCTGTTTGGTATTATATAGTAAGTTCCGAGGGAGAGTAGTTAATTGGTGTACATCCTGCCTATAATGAAGGAGATTGCATTTATTATTTCATATGCTGAAATTAAACGAATGTAATTATTTCATTACAAGAATAACGATAGTCTTCTTTTAGTAACTGTGGTTCTGGATGATCAGGATCGAAACATTTTAATTAAAAAGATTATTAAATTTGTTTAGTAGTCCTTCGTCTAGATAATTTACTTGACGTATCTAAAATTGATATTGAATGTGTATCTAAGATGTACTATTGAGAAAAAGTAAATATTACTTACAGAGATAATAAATCACAAGTAGTTGAAAATAAAATTAAAAGCAAATGGCAGGGTTATAATAAAATATGTAACATAATTAGGAATGTGGAAAATAGCAATTGAATTTTGTCGTCAATTCCCTTGTTAGATGTTGAATATAGCGCTGAAGCTGGTTTTGTAGCTTCTCTCACTTTGGGCATTTTTTTATAGTTATATCCCGTATACTTCATTTTAACACTTTTGTAATTCCTTTATAATGCATCGTGAATGGCAGGATTCTCTCTAAGCCTGGGCGGACTCAAAACTTTTTTAAGAACTAGTTTGTCGAACGACCGCTATTTGATGAAGGATTAAGCGTTATTTTTCACAAAAGCATTGATGATGTTGTATATTATGAATAGCATAGTAGATTCACCAACTGTTTTTATAGCTTAATTGAAGAGAATCAGAAAAAAAAGCTATTTGAAACTACTCCATGGCTATTGCAAAAGTATTTCCAATTCAAACCAACTATTGTTAAGCAGTTCCGTAATTTAAGCGCCCGCATCAATTTTCTTGCTGCCTGAACATGGAAAAAGTTAGAAGGGGCCATGGTAAGAGGACAGAATTACATTTTATCCGATTCGAATGCAAATCAAAATAATATCGAGTTTTTTCATCTTCGGCGATGATTAAGTTTTTGGCTTTTTTTAATGTTTCTATGAGATTGAGATTTCGACTCTTCCGCAACGCAATCGGTATGAATAATGCTTTGAATTGGTCTGAATGAGGTTGATGGCCAAACGACCTTAAATGATCATTGAAAATATTTTTCTGCCATTCACATTTCCTCCAGAGTCAATCCTTGAGAGAATCGAAAACCAAATCGTTCGTTTTTTTCTCTTTCTTTTTGACTTCTGTGTGTAAAGCCCTTTTCCTTTCTCGGAACCCCTCGTCCTGTTGATCACAGTAACGACGTTATTAGGGAAATTCTATCCATTGGGGATGATAATTCATTCAATTCCGGAACAACTACCTCTGCCTTTTCCACTCAACTGACTTCCATCACACCTAGAGGACAAAGGGCCTTCCAACAAGGGGTCTTAAACGTAATGTCAAATGTGTGTGTGTGTATGTGCCGAGTCTGGTGGCATTACCTCTCGCAAAGCAGCTCACTGAAGCGAACAAAGGCTTACTGGGAACGCAGGCAACTTGCGGTTGGAGGATCGTATGCATCTGTGCCGAACAAGTGGTTTTAGGTGGAGGAATATAAAGACGAGGGTAAGGAAAGTCATTTCTGCGAATGTAGGTTATTATTGCCAATTATCTGTGGGCCGTGGAACTATTACTATTTAACTCTGCAGAGATGTTATCGTTGACTTATATCGGGATAAACTCTAAGCCGTACTTATCTCCATGGTAGCATAATTATAGCGTATTTCGTTTCATTGTTCCAAAATGACGGATGCTAATTACTTTATTTTACATTCATTTCAAGGGAGTTTAAGAGAATTAGAGTATGTCTGATGAACAGATTAAGAAAACCTAAATGCAGCAGAATTAAGAGGGAATTATATTTGCAGTGAATGGAATGAATTCCGGATAATTCTGCAGCAAGAGGATTCCCTCAGATAAATTTCAGCTATAATTGTGTTCCTTGAATTAATTCAGTAACACATCAATGGAATCTTGAATTGAATGCAAAACTTTAGGCAGATTTTCATCACGGAAATAAAAGCAGAAACGAATAAAAAATGTGTATTTTTGCCATATCTTGAGTCACAACTAATTTTATGAAACCTATTAATAATTTTATACTACCTTGGAAATACTCATATACCGTAATGAATGACGTGATAAAAGTTTTCAATTTTTTCCAATAAAGGTTATTATTTATTCTTCTATTGCACACATACACGTGTATTGGTTTCAGTAGAGGTAAGATAACTGTGTGAAATACATTTACGAACTCCTTAGCAGTTTCAAGGGATTCATGGATGGTCGGTAATGAGATGAAATGTACCACGTCGTCTGAGAGTTTGATGTGAAGTAAAAGCTACTTTTGCACGTCTTAACTCTAGATTTGGAGACAAGTATTCAAAAATTCCTTGTGATAATGTGCAGTTACATGCATTTCTATATTTGATCATATCATGGTATGTGAAATATGGATGAATTTCCTTAGAATCCGGTGCCATTTCTTAAAATTTCTTAATAGAATAAAATTTACTAATTTTCTATACATAATACATAGAATAATTCTAAAGTATCTTAAAACTTAAATAGAAAATGTATCGTGGTGTCTTAATTTATTTTGAGTAAGGGACGTATGCTGTGCGCAAACAAAATTAGGTTTGCCTAAAGTATTTCTGGAACTCTTTCAATATAGGACAGTATAGGTTCGTGTTCGTGAAATTTAATTAGTAGCCTATACTAATAAACGCAGTTTTATTCAAGCAGCAGTATATACACGGAGTAAAATGTGTAAAACCACGTAACTGAGAGAGGATCAAAGGCATGGGGATTTCGAGATTGGAAATTTGGTTGAATATAAGGATTGATGGAAAACTCTTCTGAAGTATAGAGCGCTTTAGCACATGAGAGGCATATTAACGAGACATGAAATATTCCAACCAGAGTTGTCAAAGCGAAGAAGGCGTTCGGTTGGATTTGATCGATATTCATGAGGAGAGAAACGAATTTCAGAAGGAGTCGAAGGAGACTTCTTTAGGAATGTAGCCCTGCATATCGTTTCAGAGCTCCTTCGAAAGATAATCTGTGTCATTTAATCTTAAAATATTGAAGTTCAAACTTGAAGGAACTCGTGGAAAATGAATGCGAGAGACGAGACTTAAATGAATCAGTCAACTGCGGAGAAACAAATTGTCGGATGAAATTGGAACTGGAGAGCCTTTAATGTAATCTATGATGTGAAATAATAACTTGAAATAACTCATGGGAGGAAAACTATGGAAAGATTGTATCAGTTTATATCGTTATGTTGAGTTCGGTCTAACCATTAAGTTGCTAGGACTTTAATAGAGGTATGGAAACTGCGGCATTCTCGGGCGTCTAATCCGACCTTTTCGTCACTAAAACTAAAAAAAGTACACATTTATATAATTTTGTTTTCAAGTTTACTGTGTTAGGTATAGCGAAAATGGAAAACATTATACCTAGGTTCACTTTAGATAAAGTCCGTTTTTTCCTGTAGCCTAGATAAATAATCTATTTTTTGTGAAAGGAATGTGGCACTCATATGTAGCCAATTGGTTTTTATGCAGCACATGATACGTATATTCGAGAAGTATGCAATGAGAAGGCGATAGTCTTTTCATTTCATTAACTAATTTTATTGCTAAAAGCTGTAAAAAATATTGCATGTTAAACATTAATGAATAATAATATATTGGTATAATGGAGTACTATTAGTAATGTATTAAAAATTTTACTGGGAATTCATCCAGTGCCTCTCAACCCCTCTAACGAAAATTGTATTACTTAAATTATTAATAAGAAATACATTAAATCTCTATAGGCTTACAACAATAAGAAAAATAAAATTTAAAATAAACAAAATTATCTCTCGTAATTTTTGACGGGTCAGTTCATAAGTAATTCTTATAAATAAGTTCACCAATTCAAGTAAAGATTCTCATAGACTATTTGGCTAGCCAACTTTACGCTTCGCTTAATCGTACTGAACTACCAATAGACGTCAGACTTCGTCTTCATGTCACTCCTCTCGCAGTATCCGATGGAGGGGGCTACGAAGTGTCCGAGATTTTTCTCCTAAAGACAAAGTGATAGGCGTCACAAGACGGGAGAAAACCGTAAAGGGACTAAGGATATGATACAGCAAAGGTTGCGGGTTTGTAAAGTGCTCTCGTATAAATTTCGAACAGCGGGAGAAAGGAGCCGAAATCAGATTGGGGAAGAGAAGGAAGTCATAAACTTAAAAAGAAGGGATCTCTTGAAGGAATTGGCTCTGCAGAGGAGCGGTCCTTCTTTTTTACTGGAGGCGTTATATGCGATGAATCGAGGAGCGGAATTGCGGATTGTAGCCGCGCTGGTAAAATATGAGTCAATTTTTGGCATTCATTTTTTATGGCGCCTGACATGGAAGGAGAGAAGGCGGACGAGAGTGAAAATATTTGAGGAGACGGTTTTTGTAAGGGAAAATTGTGTTTTCCATCCGGTTGTGGAATTTGCTTTTAAGAGAGAACAATGAAATGTGAAAAAAGCTGTGTTATGCAAACGACTCCGGAATAAACTCTAACGCGGGTTTTTTGAATCTCTCTCCCTTTACAACAACGCCAGAAAACCTTTTGCGGATGGCGTTGAAGGTCATTTATGAAACGGCGGAATTGTTAACGGAAAGCCACTTCGAAGTGAATAGGATAGAACAAGGAATTAAAGAGGCCCTTTTGGGGCGATACAGATGAATTGCCTTACATTCGGAAGAAGAAATGCGGAAAGGAGAGCAGAATTGTAAGAGGGAAACGCTAAATAACAAAATAATAATTTAAACTTCTTCTTTAAACCTATATAAGCATACATATGCATCGCTTGTATTAATATATATTCAAGATTCAAGATAAATTAATACAAGGGGAATTAATACAATTAATAAAGATGTGTTTTTAATTGTGCATATTAAGGTGTGTGCCTAAAACACAAGGATAAACGGATGAGAAAAACAGCGATGAAACAGCGAAAAAGTGCCAGTCATGTCGCTATTTTTCACATCTGTTTATCCTTAATAGTAGGACTTTTTAGTCATAAGTATCATTTATAACATTAATAAGTATCATTGGTAAGTAGATGCGCTGTATCGAAGATTTGATCGTGTTTCACGTTACGGTAGCTAGGAATTGTTTAGGTGTTATTTGCCTAAACGGTGGAATGAAACGCTTCCCACTCTTCCATAGTGAAAGCTAATTCAATGTAATGATCCTTCCATGAGGTAACACCTTCCATAATGAGTTTATTATTTGCTTCTCATAATTTAATCATCTTAACTCCCGAACATAAAGACTAAAATTTAGTCTATAATGAATCTAATATAGGAAATCAAAGCCCTTACCAGCTAATTGTTTGAATTTGTATATTAACTAATTATTGTAAGGCGTAGCATACATTATTTTTGAGGAATTCGGTAAATATGCATAGAGTTTAGCTTTAAACATGCCTTGTTTAGAAAAATTAGAATAAGATATATGATAGAATGATAATGAATAAGAATGAAATGGAATGATAAAAGGTAGGATATATGCATTTCGTATACACTTGAAAAACAAATAAATAAATATTAGTAAGGATATTGATCTTCAACAACGTGGCGATACTGGTTTTCGCTCTTTCCTCCTCTGTCAGTTATTAACACTTATAAGTTAATACTGTAATGTTAATGCAATAGTTAATCTACATTGGAGACAGGTTGGAACGTAAGAGATGTTTTTTCTAAAATTAAATGTTAGATATATTACAGAAGGTAGAAAAGATATTTGTGAATTCCTATAAAGGAAAAAAAAACAAGAATTTGTTTCACGACCCAGGAGCCGTTACCATGTTGGCTCCGCACGAAGTAAACACGTACGATGCGATGCAAAATGTAAGAATGTTAAAATGTATCGGTTTTCGATGTACTGCAGTTTTTTGTAGGAAGTTACGAAGCTCCAGTTTTTCTTCCAGTGCGATTTCCAAGAAGCTGCATGATGCATTATTTAACATTTGTCTCAGCATTTCTCAGCGTATTTGTATGCTTGCATCTCTGGGGTGCAAAGGCTGGCAACGCGCTTAGAGAAAAAGAAATAAGTGGAAGAATGTTCCTGCCCACGAACAGTATTCGTCAAAACTTGAGTCTATTCTAACAAGAGTTCTCACGCCTTCCGAAAGTGAAAACTCACCCGGGAAAAATCCTCCATTCTTCCCCTTCAGCGGTCGCATTCCCTTTCTCTCCCTTTCCTGGGAAACGTCCTTTCCAGCTCTATACCCCCTCTTCATACGAATCCGCCCTTTCTACTTCGCCCACCCGCAAGCGGGCGCTCGTGAGCGAGGGGAAACTCATACAATCCACATTGTTACTCCGATCGAGATGAAAGCTCAACTGCGTGATGCTGCGTTGTTTCAAAGGAGAGAATACCTTAGGCACTGCTCAATTTGGGCACGGGAGTATATCCGGCGCGTGTTACATGCAGGAAGGCTCACGAAACAGGAGTTAAGGAAGGAAAGGAGTGAGTTGCTGGAGAATTGAGGTGAATAGAGAAGTGGAGGATAGTGGTCCGAGATGAGCGAAGGAAGGCGATGAGGGCTACGAATTTTTTCCAAGATACAAAAGGAATTGTTTTTCCGTAAGCTATCTTCGTGTATTATCAGGGTTTCATGGTTCCGTTGATGGAGCAATTTGCCCTACATTTTTTTATAATTTTTATTAATATTAAGGTACCGACAAACTAGCAGATAAAGATAGCAGAGAATTTTGGAGTTGATTAAAATTGACTTTGCTGTCCATTGGTTTTAATATGTGTAAGGGAAGACTTTTTATTCTAGATAATGACCTTAGTAATCTAGCACCTGCTTGCGATGTTTGTTTTCTTTTATATATTGACTTTCAATAACTTTAAATTTTGACTTACCTTTTAGTTAGAAGTCTCAATCTTACATAAGGATTCATGAATTCTATCTACTAACAAAAATATTTACGTTCAGTCAAACATAATTTAAAAAATCAATCTTGATTTTTTTATTTTTAACGCATTGATTAATGTAATAATCTTGAAATCAAAGGTACCAAAGTAATTCTATTTTATTAGAATTGAAACTTCTGTAAAATCAAATTCATTACTATAAAGCTATCCCGTATCTTTGTTTAAATTTTATGGCCCTTGGTTTATATTTTTTGTTAGTTTATTTCATAACTTTCAAACGCACAAAGATATCAAGTAGCGGTGGTCCATTTGATGACGTAGTAGCAAATGGCGCATTAACCACTGTATTTATTTTGATACTGAGAGAGATCATCTTCAATATATTTTGAGATATCGCAATAAAAATACGATGGTCCTCCGCTCAAAAGCTCTAAATAATATAATAAATCCGAAAATTTCCTTTCTGGTTAATGGACGAGCCTCGGATTGGTTTCCCAATTTCATTTTCAAAAGCAGCCGTTTTTATCAACCTTAATATGAACAGAGGATCGAAGGGTCCCCCGGTTTTTCATCAGCTAAACGAATTTCTCCACTTAATTGTCTGCCCTTCGTCGGGAGCTACTTTGTTTAATCAAATTTCACGCAGGATCTGGTGTACATTCGGAAAAATCCTCGACGTAAGAGGATAATCACCCCCGTGTGGGCAACCAATTGAGTGTAGGGTCTTTGCTGGCTCATCTGTGGCTTAAAGGGGACTATAGGAGCCTCGGCAGCTGCCATCGTAATAAGCCTCGGCTTTTGACCGTTTTTCATTCTTATGGAGCGTTTCTCTACACTGCATCCGAACATTAAGACCACGAACTCATTCAAACGAAAGGGATGAGAGGAAATTGAGGCGGAGACCCGCTCTTTCGTAACAAGGCTCCGGGAAGTACCTCTTGGATTAAATTGCCGACCAATAAAGCAACCACGCCACCCACTCAGATAACTCTCGCTCATATAGGAACATGATTAAATCGTTTATATCAAGAACCGAATTTTCTGTTGTAATTGTCATAGTTTGTCTATTACATGTGGATTTAACACAGCGAGCATTGCTGTAATATAATATATAAAATGCTACGTGTACGTACCTATGATGAAGATTCTCGACGTAGGTACGTAACGTATGACTCAGATGTGCGCCAATAGATGGAAATGAGCTCCCTTATGCGTTCTCCGGTAGCTGACAGATGGCGAGATATGCATTTCTCAAAATAAACGTATAATTTGTCAAAAAGATAATGAATTTCAATAATTGTAACAAAGTGTAAGAGAGATTTTAAAGTTTATATTTGA
The DNA here is from genome assembly GCA_000376725.2 of Ladona fulva. Classification (NCBI taxonomy): domain Eukaryota; kingdom Metazoa; phylum Arthropoda; class Insecta; order Odonata; family Libellulidae; genus Ladona; species Ladona fulva. Next base: position 3,161,383 of record KZ308122.1, on the reverse strand, counting down.
GTTTTTGGGTTGTTTCAGGTTTGTCAAACCTTACATTATTTAATACGTGGAAATCTTGCCTGTTTTAGCGCGCTATTCAATTTGTCACCTCATAATTTTTCTTATTATCTTGTGAGAACTGCTAAGTACCGTTTATTATTCATTAACTAGTATAGTTATTTATAACAGAAAGTATTGGATTTTAATAATTGCTTCTATAAAAATTGCCCTTTTAAAGTAAGCTATTTTATATGTATTCTATTACATAATGAGACAAGAGGATAAAACTTTTTCGTTTCGTATTTCACAAACAAGGTGGTACAAAGTTTTCTGTTGTCCCAATATAGCTCCTTTTAGGCTACACCTCTTTATATCATACAGTGTTTTTTCAAACTCCATCTTTACCTGCAGATACTAGCTTAACTTCGAGATACGAACCTAAAAATCCGGAATGATATTGTAGTAAATTGGAAACACGGGAAATCGCAAAGTCCTTGCCCACAAAGTCTCCCGAATGGCTTGGAGAAATGTTCTGCCGGGATAGCTCAACGGACAGAGCACCCGACCGGCAATTGGGAGACCCGGGTTCGATTCCCGGTCAGGATCCCCGGACGATCCCGTCAGACTTTTTTCACGTCCATTCTTCCTTGGGTAGTAAATTGGGTTTAGAGATACCAAATTTTCGTGTTATCCGATATGGAACGAATTAAGCTCGTAAGTCGAACAACTACTGTATAAATATTCTTCCATTTCTCTTTGGCAGATCTTATGAGTTAGCCCAATTTTCATTTGTATTTACATTTAAGCCCTGCAAACCGCCTGTGGCGCGTGGCATGGGGTTTGAAAACGATGTTAATCCTAATACTACTTATAGAGAAAAAACCTCCAGAACTTTGCTACATCTATTTCATTTCCTGAGAGTCAAATGAGTCGCAATTTTTATGGAGTTGTTATTTTAAATTCCCATAGTTCCTTAAGTGGCAGTTGAGGTATTCTGGGTGTGTGTGTGTGTGTGTATGTGTATGTGTGAATATTCGCCTAAAACTAGAGAAACAGAACCAGTAGTAATTCTTTCGAACATACACATTTTTAAAATCCGACTACCCGCAGCTTTTTTTGTTTATACAATGGTCTCAGCGGGTCAACACTTTCCCATAATATATACACGTAAACTTCATTTTTATCCTTTGCAGGCTCTATTTCTATTGTAAAATGAAAAAAGGATCATCTTGACGAGCTTGAGAAAACATTCTTAAGAAGGAAAATTTATAGATTCATATTTTTACGTTCAATTATAGAGTTCGGCTCGAAATTAGTACTTTAGTATGGGGATTATTTAAAATTTTCGTTTTTGATAACCTGTCCCATTTAACTAATTTAAGATGAGAACTCAAAAAATACAATTCAGAAATTAAGTATTGCATGGCTCTATGACAGTATATATATTTCTATAAGTACTAAGAATTAAGTGAAAATAATAAAAATAGATGTCGCTAGAAGTCTTGCGAACTCTCTATTACTTCTTAATCTCGACAAGTGCAATCTGAGCAGATCATTAGAGGAACTTACAAGATAGAACTGTTGTGATAGCTGTTTAAGGATCGTTGCTAAGGAAACACTTAGACATCTCTTGAAGGGCTTCTAGTTATACTAAGAGGATCAGATGTTGTAGTTCTAAAAGAACCCTCGTTAAATTCTTCTTAGTAGATTTTCTGTGTTTCTTAGTCATCTATTTCTCCTATAACGTCCTCCCATGGTATTGGTAGAAATTAAGCTAAAATTTATCTCTTCATATTTATCTTATATATGTAATGAAGATCTTATCCAAGGATCATTAATATAACTGAGAATTTAAAGGTGATTTACGTCTGCGAATTCTGTTAATATCAAATGTAGTGACGTAGATGTATCATTTGTGTTTGGTTTTGTAATACAGCTCAGATAAAATGTTGGAAATGTAATATTAGCATGTCATGATCCTTAATGAACAAGAAGTGTTCAGAAGTTTATTTACCTCATCGAACCTTTCACAACCTTTCCTTTATGGTTATTATTCAAAATAAAGTTCTTCTGCGAGAAATGTTAGATTTGTAATAATTCAATTAAAAATGATTTTAATATCCCTTGCAATTATTCGCGCCATCAACCACACAACGTAAGAAAATCGTAGGGCATATATCTGCATCTTAGTTTTAAATTTTTATTAAACACGTGTCCCCTCCCTATTATTCTCAGTATATATCATTTTCAAGGTCTGTGAAATTATCTGACATGTACTGGAAATAACTTAGGATCGGTAATGACTTTTCTGCAGTTGGTGGCACTGTTTAGTAAATTACCTTGCAGTCATTCACCAGAAATTATGAATATGCGGCGGTCTAGAACATGGCCACTGAATTTGAAATTTTTTGAGTACTCAACATTTTGATGAAGAAGAGAATTTTCATTCATAAACTTTGCTACCTTCATGCATTCCCTTACCTGAAATCTTTCTTTGCACATCTCTTGTCTCATTTGAATGCATGAATATTTATACCGAAATATTTTATATCTCGTAAGTTGTTTTATTTAGAAATTCCAATTTTAAACCTGTATCACACAGCGTTCATAAACGTTTCTTCTACATTTTGAAAATTAATTGGAAGGAATTTAGAATCGCCATATATAAGTTATCTTTCTTATTGTAGGAGTTGTGTATGATAGTCTTTGCATACCTGGAAAATTATATGAGTTTGAAGAATATTTCTAAAAAAAGTTACAAATCTTGGGTCTCAAGAGGAAACGGGTATGTTAAAATATTCTCCACTCCAAAAGTGGAGATATGTTCCAGAGATGTAACATTTTTTATCAGGGCGAAGAAAGGGTGGAAATCATCCTTTCTGATTATCCTCTGGGGTCTTTGAGGTAATTTATTTAGGAGCTACCTTTTTCTTTTCTTTTCAAATTAAATTTTCCTGTGCTCTAATTCCTATATGTAGTGAGGCAGAAAATGAAGCCCTCGCCATAAGTATAGACTTCCTGATGTGGCCCGAGAAGAATGCGAAGTTGCCTCAAATAATTTATTATGAGTTTAATTATTTCCCCACCGAAATTTTACTGAGCATTTTAATGCTTGCAGAATGAAACAAGCTGTTTGCTGGAGTAAAAACTAATTACAGTGAGACTGCTTTTTGTTTGTGTTCGATGAGATTTATTTAGAATTAGAGCACCAAATATATGGTATCGACGGACAAGGAAATTAAAGTGCAGTCGTTCATGGAAAACATTGAAAAATTATGCTTCACAAAATATTTTATGAAAACTGATGTGCTTATGTTTTATTAAAGATATCACTACGTAGTAGAAAAAACTGCAATATATTACTCGATAATATAAACGAAATCGCTACGAAGGGGCAGATTATTTTTTCATTAGGGAGGTGAAAGCCTGCTTTCTTTGAAAATAATGGACGAATATGATTTCATTGAATTACGTGCTATATAACCTCACCATGTTAAGAGTAATATTTTAAACGACTGCATTTTATTCAAGTGTATATCATAAAACTGTTGAAAATTCTTCTTCTTCATTTCTTTATATATATATACTAAATCAACCTTGAGAAAATAGTATAAAATATTTCGACCAAATATACCAATATCATGTGCTGCCAAAGATAATTCTAAAATAATGATGTATAATGAAATATAACATAATTTACATAATACCATTGTATCCATTCCGATGTTTAGTGCTAAAATTCGGCCGTTTGATGTAACAACATGATTTAGGAATAAAAGGCGTTTATTACGGTTTTAATTCATTAGCTAAAGATCGTTTTATAATTTCGGTGATTTTTTTCTCGAGCAGGACCAATTCAAAGTTAGTGCACAAGTTCAAAAATATAGTATTAACAACAGCTTTTTGTAATTTTGGTCGCAGAAAAGAAATCTACTTGGCGACTAAAATTACGGCCTTTATCTTCTATTCGGAAGGAGACTAATGAAAACAGAGACGAAAACGGTACGGAGAACGTACGCTCCACTGAAATCCTTTGGCCCTCCAGGGAAGGCGACAGGGATATAAAGGGCGGAAATATTGTATCACGGTTGGGCTGAGCTAGCTTCCTGTCCGCAAGTGGACTTTAGTTCTATTTTCCGTAAATCTTTTCATCTTCATCCCTATCAGCGATACAGCTTGCTAGTATTCTAGAATTATTTTCAAAATGCTTATTTTTTTCATGTTATGGACTTTAATAATATGTCCTCTCTCGATATGTAAGACTAATATTTATTTCAGGTGACATTTCAGTTGAGATATTACAAAAGTAGTGCTCTCTAATCCTCCTTGGTAGAGTCTTGGTAGATTCATCAGGAGGTGCCATGTTAACATTAATGACAATATTTGAAACAAGGAAAAGGGTTTAGGTGACTTTGCACGATAAGTCGTGCACCTAGGAAAATTCCCAAGGAGAAACGGACCCTTTTCCTTGTTTGTTATCCTTAAGGGGGGTTCTCCTTCCATCGCTTTGTATGGTCGGTGCCTCTGAGAGGCCATGGTTGTGAAAGATGCCGCTGTGTCGGACGAACTCACGCGCCCAATACCTACAAAGTCTCCCAAACGGCATGGAGAAATGTTCTGGTGGAAAAGCTCAATGGATAGAGCAACCGACCGGCAATTGGGAGACCCGGTTCGAGTCCCGGTTCCGTCAGACTTTTTTCATGTCCGTTTCTCCTTGGGACAATATTTGATTGTAAAGAGATCAATAAAAATTTACTCAAACAATGAATTTCTACGCAATAAGATAAATAGAATACTTGGTATAAGGAAAACACAGCAACAAATGCTGCATGAAGATATCACAACAAAAAATATCAATAAAACACTACGCTCACAGATATCACGATGGTAAATATCAATAAAATCGACAAAATATCTAGGTTACGTGTAAGAGAGGTCTATTGGCCTAACCTCACCAAGAGAATTATATACATAAATAAAATATTACATACAAAGAAATCACAACAATATATCAATATATAATATATTTAGCTCTTATGGAGATAAACGAAAAAGGGTCTCAAGAATCAAGATTGAGGCTCTCGATTACATAGCTTCAGGCTTATGCTAACATCAAATGCGATTGATGGAACTTCTGAACGCCAACGATTCAATTCCTCGTTCCTCGGAGGGAAATTCCACAATGAGATACTATGAATATTTATAGACATTATTTGTTCGACTGAAGCAAAATCAAATAATTTAAGAAGAAGGTAAATCCACAATCAAGTAATATTTGTGCATATGACCCACATAAGAGCTCCTTTTATGCTCTTCAGACGTACTAAAATCTAAAAGATGAAATGGATCGTTTATTTGATATAAAAAAATTGTCGAGGAAATATTTCTGTCATCTGCTTCTTCTAACATTCCTAGTTCTTGTGATACTACTCTAACTGTAACATTATCCTTTGAGAACAAGTCTCGGCGTTTATGTATCGTTTTAAGGCTTAAATCACTGAATATGCTTCAGTTGTAGTAATAGGAGATATTTCAAGAAAACCGATTGATTGGAAGCAACAAGAAAATACTTTTCGATTCCGCCAAATAGGTATAACAGTAGCTTATTTATTTATTGACCTATTAAATATTACGACTCTCATTTTCAGTGTAAGTGAACCTTTCTTAATCCTTTCATCATTTTGATTATATTGATAGTAAAAACACTTAGAGTTGGTTACGTGTATTCGGATACATAGAGATTTGGTGACGTGTATATTGAACACGAAATTTTAAAGTAATTATTTGCGGATGTCGTGTTGAGTTGTTTTCCCAGAATGCAAAAACATAACAGTTTGTTGTACTAAGTATTGGAAATTTGTGTAAAAGTAAAATTCATGTAACTGCTATTATTACTAAATTAATATTTAACATTCTGCTAATAGTCCTGGGGTAACGGTATCCCTTAAAATGAACTTGAAAAATGTCAGTCATAAAACTGCATTAGAAATAACAAAACCATACTAGGCGAAATCTTCAAACATTTTTACTAAATAAATACGTTTCTCAGCGTCCATTTGATGAGGAAGGAATAACCATTCGAATCGAACGAACAGAAAACTAAATTAACTTTCTGTAAAATATGAATAAATGGAAAAGAGCCTCTTCACTCGAAATTTTGCGTCCGATGCAAACTTTTGACGATGAAGAAATATGGAGTTTATCACATTCAAACGCTCTTGTCGTTTTTCCGCTAATTTTTTGTGTTCACAATTGTTCCCCCGTTGTTGAAATTCAAACGATCCGAATTCAGGTGCGTTTATCACACTGAAGAGTATTTGAATTCCTCTCGCGTAGCTGCAAAGAGCGGCAGAAATTTATTTTGTAAGTGGATGGGAAAAAAAACAAAAGCGCATGTTCTATGAGATGAGGAGACATACGTTGCGGTTTCCTGTTTCATTCGTACTCGAGGAAACCCCACCTGCTAACCGAAGAAAAACCTGCCGCAAGGTCGTTCTGTTTTTGCCGGCAGATTTATGTTTCACTAACGAATTTTCGGGGTTCCCTCGCCGCGTTCTTAGGCTATGGATAAGCATTTGCCAAGTTTCGTGTTAACGCGCGCCCAATAAATTCTGAGCCGAATGAGGCCTCCAGGTCGGTTCAGTGATTCGAGCAAGTGGAAAATTAGGTTAGGTTAAGATTTGTCTAGTAGAAACCGGGATTCAGAGGCCTTTTGTTAAGGCTTTCTCTGTAATATAAATGGATTTATTGTTTCAATTATCGCATATTTGCAGTGTTGTGCTCTCCTGCCATCTACAACTAGAAATAAGACTACAGTGAGGTTAAAATGGCTCAGTAATCTGAGTTTCTATCGTTGTCTTTCTTTATGAGATAATTTGAGCATTTAATACGCATAGCTTATGTTATAATAATACCGCATGTATTTGTCTATACAGTATTTAACATATTAGCTCAGACTGTTCCTCCAGCTCTAATCCAGCAACCGAATGCCTCTGAAGAGGGAATGAGACATATTAGTTAAGATGAGGAGTGAGGTAATTTACCATTTTCTTTCCTTCCTCAGACAGAAAGGCATGATTAGAAAAAAATATATGTAAAAGTAGGACAATGGCCCAAATGTAACACTTTTTACAGAATAAAATGAAGAATGACTAAAATGCATGCCAATATTTAGCATGATCCTTACCTCGGGCTTTCATTTTACCTCAGCCATGGAAAAGGCTGAAGAAAATGAAAGTTAGGATACATTAATCTCCGACCTTAACCAAAAGACTCAGGAAAATATTCAATTCACCTTGACTGATAACACTGCTATATCAATATCCAAGATAATGAATCATTTAATAGATACAATAGCGATTTGTTCATGTGGCTTTGAAGTAATATCGATCTAGGTAAAGAAGATGGCTTCTCCTCATTGTCGGAATTTCTTTTGGAAATGCTTTAGTGTTCCCCATATGGGAACCTTGGTTAAATAATGGAGTTTTCTGCAGCTCCTGTTCTTGGTAATAAAAATAGTATCGTATCCAGCTAAAGCTCTTAGATATAAATAAATATTGTGTTCACATTTCTGTGGAGACCCTGCCAAGCTTCTCACCCCGTTGGAGATTAACTGCGCATGAAATCGAGATTGACCTTTTACACGTGTCAGAGTTTAACAATTATAGTTCTACTAGTAAACGCCCCCGTCAAGCATGACGGGACTTAATTTAGTTTAAAAATATATCTTTTATCGTANGCATATCACTGCACTTGACACTATGAGCGATTAATCTCAGTTTATATACGTCATAAATAGTTCATAGTCACTTCTATATTGATAATAGCTATCATATTAATAATCATAATACATTATTATTCTTAATTCTACCGGATTGTTACAATAGCTCGATGGTTTGCAAGAAATTTCAAATTTTGTCGCGCAAAATTTTGAAGTTTTAAACAACGAGTTACCGTATAAAACTTATTTCCACAGATGTGGTCGCATTAGTGTAAAGCCGTTAAAAGTTTAGAGTAAGGATATTTATCACTTTCCAATACATCATGCATTAATTTTCTTGATCCGTTACTCGAAAGGTAGACCACCTCATTCTCTGCTTCTGCTATATTTTCCTTCCGTTTGGAATAAACCTCTCCCTACTTTGATACCCCTTCTGTAATTTTCTCTTTAATAATAATTTTTATTATACTGATTTCAAGTCATAAAAGCCTACTTTACATACATTTCTTATAAAGATTCATGAAATCAACATTAAAAAATGGCCTTAGTCGTCAAAGGGATGGGTTGTTTATTTCCGAAAATTTTTACGAAATTTACGTATTTTATCAAAGTTCTCGCAATTTCGAATTTATATGAATGATTCTCGACTAAAATAAGATTCTATGATTATTTTCTTTTTTTGTGACACTTGTCTCAATTTCGTAGGACCATTGTTTTTAATACCCTTTTGTTGCTTGTTGTGAAATCTTGTTGATCGTCTTTCATGACGAAAAATAAATAAATTCAAAGTGAAAACAGAACAAATCTTTAAGTTAAAAAAAACGAGGTAGGCAGGACGAAGGCCAAACATCATTTTCATAAAGTGATGTTTGGCCTTCAAACTTGTATTTACTTTATATAATGGTTTCAAATCGATTAATAAATAGATGCTGGTTTGTATGCTTTAGTACTTTCATTAAGAGTTGATATATGGACCAAAATTATAACTCTCAGAACATTTTACTGAGGAAGCTTGGCGTAGTATGTAATTATGTGAAGAGCAATTCAATCACAGGCTATTGGAAATCTATAAACACTGACATTATGTCGTGAATTTAAACATGAAATTCATTAGTATGTAATCTTGTATAATCATCATAACCACAAACGCGTAATGTTTCGAAACATTAATTAGCGTATTGAATTTAATCGTTATTAACACTGTCGGCTCGAAAATTGCGTCTGAAATAGGATGGAAACGCAAGCAATATTAAATTTCGACGAAAATTAACCTTTTCAATTTTAACTTATTTTTCTCGTTAAATTAAGTATTGCCGCATTAATAGTTTTTTGGTACTGGATGGCGATCCAATAAAAATTAATTGATTTTACTTTGGATAACCAATTACTAAACTACCACTGTATTGGCGATTTTCCGTTTCTTTGCGAGAACACGTTTTCAAAGCATAACATGGATATTTATACAAACAGGAGCTTACTCACACTGTTATATATTGGTTATGGATTTTATCTCTTAAGAATATGCCAATAGGTTATACTTATCTAGTATATGTGTCGATAAAAGTTAAGAAGAACGATGAAACAAGCTATTAATTATCTAATGAAGAAACTAAATAGAGCAATATTCGTGTGTGTAAGTTTATCATTTTTTCGATTTTAGGAATTAAATATTATTAAGAGGTTAAAGATGAAAGTGGGTGAATATTATGTTGGAATTTGCAATTAAATTAGCTTGAAGTAAATGAGGCCTTCGGTAACTTACTAGTTTGGAAATATACTGCAAAATCTCCTTTCTGTGGTAGTTTCTATAGGTTCTATAGGTTCCGACCATGAATATCGCTTTTAAACACTTCAGAATGCAAAGCGTGAGAGAAAATATCTATATTTCAAATGAAGACCACTAAAGACTACTAACAAACGCTATCTCTAAAATTTTTGGGTATTTTTGTAGGAGAAAGACATATTTACGTTCCAATTTTTTACGAAGAAAAAGGGCCATCTGTTACAGCGCGAAACTTTCTCCCCATACATTAACGCAGACTTCTTCGTTAAGCGACCGGAGGCCTTTAATCTTCGTCATGGACCGGAAAAGAAATTAGCACCCGGAAACTTCTAAAGGGAGCTGTTTTTTAATTGATCCTTTTAATAAAATTAGACGAGAGCCGAGCTCATTAACAATTCATCACCACGCTTACTATTGCAATGAGGTTGAGCCCAGGCATCAGTTTCCTTGGGCTCCGATGAAGATAAATTCCGTTGAAAAATTCCTTCCGCCCGCATTCGGGATGTATCCTTCCCCGTTCACAATAAATTCCGAAGTTTTCGAGACCCGCGTCTATTCGAAAATTAGCACGCATCCCTTCCAAAGCCCAAATCCTTAAAGGGTAAAAGAAAAAGTTCACACCCAAGGATGCCATTATCAAAATTCTAAAGGGCACTTGGTGGAACCCAGAGACAAAAGTCCTTCCTCGTTAACTCCCAACCTCCTCTTCCCAGGCGAAACTCCTCCCAGAACCACGGCTGAAAATCTTTCTCGGAGAAATTTCCAAGGTTCGCCCATAGATATCCTCCCCCTCCGAGGCGCGCTTGTTATGTGTAAACGTCCTCGTGACGTCATTTAGCAACCGATCTATTTTATCGGCGGCGGAAATTCACGCTCAGCCCAAAACAATCCTGAAAGGTCGTCTGAAAGCCCTTTTCTGCAGGGGTATTTTGGGAGAAAATGCATGGTGATATTGGGCTTGGGCGATATTCGATTTTGGTGATGGCCCTGTAAATAACAAGTTTGGTGCGAACTGCGCTACCATGGTTGTGTAATGTGAGGAGTTTATGATATCCGATTTGCGGTTCATCTTGATGTGTACAAATTCCCTCTCACAATCTGAGTTTCGATCACTTTCTCAGTAATATTCAAAATTACCTCAATATGTTTTATAATCTTCGGTTTTGTACGTGTTTGATTTATTTCCACACATATGCGATGTATATGACAATTATCCTCTACCCATTCAAAATAAGAAAGATAGAGGGATGTTTTATTAGCCGTATCACTCCTTATATGTAAGAAGGGACTAAGAAATCTCAATCTAGCCCTTCAGTTAAGACGTATTGTTATTATTTCTACTATATATTTTGCTGTTTTCATGTTCTGGTTTCGTTTCAGATATCCTTTAACATTTTCACAAATATGTTTTAATTTTTTTTCTTTTTGAAGTCCTCTTTTCTTAGGGATCACATGCAATCAGCATATATCGGTCTTCCTCTCTCTTCCGTCACACTCATGCTATTCTATACTATTTAACCATTCCAGATTTATTCAGCTTTTCTATTACTTCTAACCGGAAAACCACTTTTTCCATACTGATCACGTAGCTTTTCACTTAGTCCAAATTAGTTAATTATTAATAATTGACTTTCTGAATTAAGCTCAGCATAATTCGTGTATGTTTACTTTCAAACGCATTTCTTACTCGCAAGATTTTTCTATAGCATCCACCTTTCCATAATATAGAATATTCACATTCTCAATACAAATACAATAAAATTAAAAATCAGTAATATTAGGTATTATTAATATTAGAAAAAGAGTGCATATCACTGCACTTGACACTATGAGCGATTAATCTCAGTTTATATACGTCATAAATAGTTCATAGTCACTTCTATATTGATAATAGCTATCATATTAATAATCATAATACATTATTATTCTTAATTCTACCGGATTGTTACAATAGCTCGATGGTTTGCAAGAAATTTCAAATTTTGTCGCGCAAAATTTTGAAGTTTTAAACAACGAGTTACCGTATAAAACTTATTTCCACAGATGTGGTCGCATTAGTGTAAAGCCGTTAAAAGTTTAGAGTAAGGATATTTATCACTTTCCAATACATCATGCATTAATTTTCTTGATCCGTTACTCGAAAGGTAGACCACCTCATTCTCTGCTTCTGCTATATTTTCCTTCCGTTTGGAATAAACCTCTCCCTACTTTGATACCCCTTCTGTAATTTTCTCTTTAATAATAATTTTTATCTTTCATAGCAGATTTGAAAGCGTTTCAGCCGATATCCGATATTATTTACTACACCATTTTAAAATAAATTTGGATAACAATATTTTAATCTTATTCCCCGTTTTTGCTATGTTGCACAAGTCACGGTGAATCTGCGAACTAAAGTTTAGGACGAATCATACCTTATAATCTTTGTCAAGATCCCTAGTTCTTGATTTTCACCTAAGAATGCCATTAAAGATGTATAATTAATTAATGTCTTTCATCTGCTAACTTGTTCTATTCCTCTTAAAGTATAATGTAATAGATTCCATAGTGGTAATAAACTTTCTTTATCCATACGTAAAGTTTATCCAGGAAATCAGATTTTGCTATCTCAAGTAAAACCATATACTTATAGTCAACTACGAACGAGGAGAGTGAAGCACCTCTCTTACTTCGTAAGAATCGCCCGGAGAAGTAGGCAATTTGCAAATATAATAGACTTAATCTTCCATCTCCTTCACTTCACTATTAGATCCTCTTCGTTCCTTTCTCGATATCTCTACAGGTTGTGAGTTTAACGACCTTGAATATTCTAGAAATACCTGCCTTGCTCTTTCAAAGTCATTTGCCTTATCTTCCCCAACATTCATCCTAACATACTACTTAAAATATCCTTTAACTTAATATAACAATCTATATGCATTATCTAACACTTTATGCAATAGTTTGATCACTTCAGTGATACTTTGGAATATAGAGAATTACTAATATAGCGGAAAATTTAAAGTTAATTTCATTAATTAAAAATCATCACGTTGACGACTTAAAAATTTGTCAATAAAACGTAATATGTTATCCAAAAGTTTTGATGTCTATTTCGTCGTAATTTAAGAGATACGCCAAAAATGTTGCGTCAAATCAGAATTTTGTTATAAATAGGAATATCAGGAGAGAAAATAATGCTGCCTTATTTTGATTTGTCAATGCATAATCGTGTTTTTTTATCATTTTTTAAATGTTATCTCAACAGAAATAACTGAAACGGGGTTAATTGACTTGCTAAGGTTGGGAATAACCTTACTAAATAACTGTTCTTTTCCATGGAATACCATGGCAAGCTTTTGTGCGTAGATACCGTTAATACGCTCCAATTAGTTTATTTCTCGCTGGATTCGAACATTCGACGCTATCTTCGAATCCATTTGCTCTCCAATCAATGGGTTTGCAACGGCCAGAATTCCCTACTTCGACTGCATTCCCGAAGTATTCCCTTTCCGAATCCACCCCATTTCCCCGCTCGTCCCATTTCTCTCCGACATCTTTCACCTCCGACTTTTCCGCCACATTTACCCGTCTTCGACTTGCGCATTTCTAAAAACGTGATGAATTCCTTCCACAAGGGGTTGACGTGGAGCCCCTCCCTCCTTTTCTCTCGCCGCGTATTTTACTACCACCTCTATCGCATAAGTGGATGTGCCAAAGCCCGGGATTACCTCTTTAGCGCATTCCACATCCACGAATGTGGGTCATCTGTGAAGTAAGAGGTCGTGAGTCGAACTGAACATCACGGCATTTTAGCCAGGACATCCATAATCAACGCCCTTACAGTTTACGATGAGTCCCGCGCACCACCGAGGCTAATTGCATCACTTCCTTCCGATAGCAATGAAATTTATTTCAGTGTTTGCAAAGCTACTTTCCCGTCGAATGGGATTTGGAGACGCGCGATATAAATCGCGTCAAATTGCATTCATTACGAGCCAATGAATCGGATGTTTCTTTTTTTATAGCGCTCGCAGTTCCAATTGGTTATAAAAGGCTAGGTGGCTGTAGTTGGAGGCTTGGGATGGCGGATCTTTTATTGCTTTTTGTTCTCGAGGGTAGCGACGTTTGAACGTTTGAAACGATCCATTCTCCCAACAGAGCATAATTTCCTAAATTTTATATTATTTTGCTTGACTGAATCTCAAAATAATTGTTTCCGTCGTTCGTTTGAAATTACTTAAAGGTTAAAAGCATACGTAATAGTTTTAATGAAAAAAGAAACGTACTCCATGAAATTCGTGTATTTCCAGAGATTAGTCGTATAAAATGATCTTAGATGGGACAAAATCATTTCAATGCTGCGAGATAGTGATTGGAAGACGTGAAATCAATTCTTAAATTTATTCTTTTCGTCTTAGAATAGAGCATTCTTTCTCAGAAATTATCAGTATCTCTTTATATAGATGCTTCTCCGGATACGTACATAGAATACTAAGGATGAGGCAGAAGGAATAGCCTCACAAAGCCAGCGATCATTTTGGGTATTTTCCGGTAAGATAGAACCTTGAATTTCACGTCGTCGACAGAGGAGTGTATGCGTCGACGCTACAGATCTATTGTATGCGTAAAGGGTTTTGTCCTGCGGGTCCTTAGTTCGATGCTAGGACAATTCGTATGACCGAATTTAAAAATTTGTTTAGGGTATTTTTAGTTAAGATAGAAAATTGCAATTCATGCAATAGTTAGAAAAGTTATATCTCTATGGTTTGCCGTAAGGATGTTTACCCTAATAGCTCAGGTTCGATGCTAGGATCAAATTTACGACCTAATTTTCAAAAATTCCTTATGGTATTTTCTGGTAAATTAGAACGTTGAAAGTCGCGACGGCGATAGAGGATTTACATTTCTATCGTATGCCGTGAAGATTTTGTCCTAATGGACACAGGTTCGATGCTACGGCAATTCGTATGGACGTACTTTCAATATTTCGGTTAGAGTATTGCTGTTGGTGGATGGCAGTCCGTATATGGCAGGCGGAGTGTTGCTGGTGGTGTATAATGCCTTAGTTAATCTATATTACATTAAGATTGCAGTATGCAAGGAACTTTTACTCGTATTATCTATAAATATAAAGATAAAGAATTCTTCCTTTTACAGTTACTTAATTAAAAGGAAAATAATTTATCGTTTATCACATTGCCCCATCCTCGTAAAATATACTAATTTTAAAAATACAATTCACAGTTATACACAATTTGAGAAATGCAGCTCTATCCTGAATGTTAGACAACCCAAAGTACACTGCCCCTGGAGGCAGGCATTCCGCATCTCACTAAATTGCTTTGCCATTTCCGCAGTATTAATTCGTTAATAACCCAGCAAATTTGATAAAAAAAACCCTCAACACCATTGGTCATACATGCATCAGATTTATAGATAGAATGGAATATTTCCGAATATTTTATTGCCATAACCTCGATTATTCAGCCTATGATTTCGAAGGTTGAAAATCGTAAAATCATCGAATTTTGTGAATTCCTAAATGTGGTACAATTGAAACTGAAACGGTTTCCGTAAGAGATTTTCACACTATACAACTGATGCTAGGATGTGAAATAACAGTGAAATCTGCTTTGGAGTTTTACTGAGGTACAATACAAAAATCAAATTCTTAAATAGAATTCGAAAAACATTCGTTAATAAGAGCTATTTAACGCGAACGAATCCGATATTTAACTCCTTTTTTTGAAATTAAAAATAAATCTACAAGGCATTAAGAGCGAAATAGCGAATACGAAAAGTTTATTTAAAATAAGAGTCGTGGTAGTTTATTTGAAAGTTCATCAACAGCGGGGCTCATTTCACACATATAGTCTACTACTGGGAATTGAACCCGGGACAACTTTCATCAATGAGGAATTCGCTACCCACTTCCTCATATAAAATAAGAATTGGAAAAGTTTTTCCGATGAAATAGATATCTCGATAAACAAAAAACGACACAATAAAGTAGGCATGGTATATGCATCAACTTCATGAGAACGTCAATGAGCGTCTTATATTAAACAGTATTACACAAATATATTGTGTTATGTTAGTAGAAAAATGTATATAGTATATAATAAATTATGCAGTCGGTTCTTAATTATAAATAATTTGCAAATCCTTCCATCCACAACAATCATTTCTAATTTTCTCTACTTTTTGAACGAAGAGTTTTTCGAGGGACAGCAATACTGGTCATTCGTCATTTAAAATGGCCCAAATTTTTACCGTGCATGTTATCTGAGTGGATTGTTTCATGCTAGATGATGGAACGCAAAATGGAGGAACGGATGTCAGCCCTTGAATGCGTCGCAATCCTAAAAACAGAAAGTGCTATGCGAATGACACGAATGCGCCTATCCGATCGACAGCTCACGTAGCGATAGATTTTTTTCGGGCATTTATTTCTGGTTCCAAAGAGAGAATTCTCAAATATACACGTTTCTAGCGGAAAATGGAATGGAAAAGTCGAACGGGAGAGAGAAACACGACGCTAACTGATGTTCACAAATCCTTTTCTAATTCGAATTTCGGGCTCGCTGTTGCGTTATTTGGGCTTCGAGAGTGATACAAAGGGTGACCTAGAAGCTTCTTTTTAGGGCGTCGTAGCCGGAGGTACAAACATCGTAAACCAGCATTTCCTTTCATGGGGCGGAGACGTTTGTTTCGGGAAAAATATATGTTTTCTTTTGATGGTGAAAACTATTGTGAGCTCTTGTCAAAAAATATGCGCTCTCTATGTGGTACTGATTGCTGAATAGAGAATGGTGTGACTGAGCCATGGCTAAAATATTAACTTTTCATTGATCGCATCGCGTCATATATCCGCTCGTCCTGACCTTAAACATACTTCCGGAGGGAATCCTCAAAATACTGTCTGCAGTGGAATTTCAACATTATCTACTTCTTGATATTAATGTGACAGCGTTCTCAGTTCTGTCTTATAATAATTTTACTATATTAAAAGTATTAAATTATCGAGGAAATGACGTTATATTGTCACAATATGACAACTTAAGTTTTATCACTCGGTAGTTTTATTTCGGTTTAGGTAAATTTGTCGCCATATTTTGAGCAGAATGTAAGTGCATTCATATTTAGATTAGTAATGCCAGTTTGGGGAGTGGAGGCATTCAAAAATGAAAAATGGTGAACCAAAGTTTTAGTTCAAAGAAGTATATTCCTATCAGTGGGCAGTAATGAAAGTTTGCTTGGATGAACTACTTTTAAACACATACAATTTGGCAATTGAATTTTTCATTAATTAAAAATGATTGTTACATTATTATATTTCTATTATTTAAATTATTCTATCGTTATTGAATTTTTATCATACATTATTATTTTATTATAGTTGTACTTAGCTTATAGCAGAGCTGGCGGCCAATTCAAAACCCCTTATAAAAGAGAAGCATTAAAATAATGTTATCATCCTTACCCTTTTTTAAACCTACACAAATAAGAGAATAAAGAAAATTTCGGGGGTAAAAAAATTACATGATATCATACTCTCGAAGTATTGGTGGAATTATAAAAGTCGTTATGTTCAATTTCATTACAGATCGAGTGGCAGCCTTTGAAGTTGAGCTCCGTGCACCTTCCTTTGTGATCCGTGGTGGGTCCGCTCTTCTGAGATGCGACCATGAGGTGGACACAGCCTTATTGCATAAGGTTGAATGGCTCAAAGACGGAGATACGAAGCTGTTCCAGTTTGTCCGAGGAAGGAATCCTCCATTTAGGAATTTCACAACACCTGGAGCGACATTAGATGTAAGTGCTTGCATACGGTGCCAACATTGTCTGCCCACTGCTGTGTGTAATGCGCTGTAATCAAATGAATCCATAACCATTCTCAAATTCTTTCCTGAGGAGAATTAATGTTATAAGGTCCATCTTCTGGCTATAAAATTTGATTTCCATTAAAATAAGGAGGGGTACCTCAAAATTCACTAATAGAGTTATACATTTTAAAATTAATGAATCTAGATTCCTAAATTCTATCTGGTATGATGAAGCAGCTTAGCTAATTGTATACATTTCCTGAATGTTATTTAATACTTATTTCTGATATTTTATTACAATCGCGCAATAGAGGCAGAATTAATTTAACTCCTACGTAAAATTTAGAAAAACAGGAATATATTTTTAATTTGGAGAATACTTTGTTTAAATTTCTGTTATTTATTTAGTAAACATTAATCAAGATTCAAATTTTCAAACCATTTCAATCACTTATGTTATTATTATTGTTTTATTATTAAAGTTATTTTTTCCGTTACTACTTTACTGGAAGAAAACATCTTCATCGACTTCCAGTATATAAGCGATTGACCTAACTAATCAATTCATTTATCTTTTACGTTTTGATCTAGCTATCTAAATTCTTGCTTAGATATTTGATGTGGGAGTCAAAGCTAAACATTTTTTACTTAAGCTATTAAAGCTATAAAACCTATTGCTTAAGAAATGTATGCTCGAAAATTGTTTACTTTTATAACGTAATATATTTAGTAATTACGTCGATCTTTAAAGGTGATAACTGAGTTACGCTTTTAGTTTAAAGTAAACGTAGATATAAAGTAAGTAAACATTGCGGATCATGAAGCATTTGTTAATTATTACAAATAAACTATACACGCGAAGAGAAGATCTATACTATTTAAGGTTTATCTAAGTGGCTTGAGTAGTTCTCCTGGTATAGATCGAGTGATTTATTTGAGGGCTTCCGCTTAGGCTGAAAGATAGCGCGTTCGAACGCAAGCGGTCCATTGTGTGATCACGGTGGAAGTCATTTCTTCCATCGATAACATTCTGTGCGATATGGCATCCGCTGTCTGTCAAATTTGTTTCCAAAACTACATGCATCTTCATCAAGTCTTATCATCATTACTATCATCAACCAAGCTTATAATTGAAGGGGATGATAAAGCCAACAAGAGGAATATCTCACGATTTATTTATGCCATAGTCATAAACGATGTAAGACATGACCTCATCAATTTTTTGTACGGTAAGAATCATAACCTTAGAATGGATAGGTTTATTTCATATTATTCTTACATCTTTCGATGTTCCTTTTATATTTTATCTTATTAAAGATTTACATGTAACTTGTCCTATAATTTGCTAATTTTCTCATTTTTAATGTAGATATAACGCGAGTTATTAAGGTGATTTTTCCCGGTTAAAATTTCCTTCTTCTTATCTAATCACACGCTCAGTGGGCTGTTCACAAAATTACCCTACGCTTTCCTTTCTCCCTGTAGTGGAGCCGCAGCAATGAAAAGGAAATTTATCTGACCGGTTTGGACCTCGAGGCAAGCGGAGTGTACTCTTGCGAGGTTTCCATGGAGACTCCAATATACACAAAAGCCTCCAACGACGAAGTCATCACTGTCATACGTAAGTAGAAATGAGAAGCCACTCAAGGATTTCGCTTCAGTGATTTAGAGACCCACTTCTATATGGGCTTATGAGCCAATCGAAAAGCAGTTTTCAGCCAGTTTCATGCATAATAAAGAACGGGATTTCGTTTCAGACGGTTTAGGAGGAAAAAACGTAAAAGTTCTTTGATAGGTTTTAGAGCTGCTATTTCTGGGAAGTGGCGGGCTGAATCTTTGAAGATGACATTCGAAATCGACGCCACCCTACTTCTACGGAGAGTTTTCATTAATATAGCAATGCATAAAATATTGCGAATCTCTTTATGCAAAGTCGGTTCTATTTCCTCTACGATATTTCTTATTTCATCCGAGAAAAATTCTAATGCACCGTCAAAAGTGTTTTTCATAGAGATTTGCATGGAAATCTTCAAGTATGATACGTTTAAGTATACGCCATTCCATCACAGAATATATCTATTTACAACCTTCATTTACTTCTATAATTGAAAATATAAGAGGAAAATTATATCATTGATGAATTCTGAGTATGACTTTTACTCTTATTACGAGTCAGAAGCCGGATTTGCAACGTCTGTAGAAAGCAAATAAATTAAAGCAACAGATAGGTTATTTAAACTTGTAAAACTGTCTCGTAACTTGCAATATCGATTATTTAATTCGATTATTTTCAAATCCTCCCTACTAAGGTATGCTGTTTCCTATAATTAAGTACTAACTTTTTAAAAACCTTAATTCAAAATATCTTTACGATTGAATCGTGGCATGTGCGTACATTTTTGTAGAACGCAAGCGTATCATTTTAAAACTGTGGTTAACACTAGTATTTACGAATTCATGGTCTAAATATTTCGCTTTTCCTATGAAATACTTCTGTAACGTCGCATTATATCGATGATTTTCTCCAGATTATATAATAATTTAGTATTTTCTTTGTCGTTAAATCAAATGAGTAAATGTATTTGATTCTATAATAGAACCCTGGTTTTTAATAATTGTCTTAGTTCTACAAGTATGGAATAAGCATTAAATATATTCTTTTTGGTGTAGCTCTTCGGATGTTATTTTTTTATTTGAATTGCATTTTCCTCGCTCAATCAAAAGCTATACTTAGCAAATTTACTTGGATTTTCTTTTAATTTTGCAAAGCATTTACATATTGCTATTAAGTCTTTAAGGGTCCTCCGGATAGTCATATGGGTAAAGCGTTCGACTTCAGTGAAAGTTGTTCCAGTTTCGATTCCCGGTAGGGGTTCTCATAGAAAATGGTCTTAGAAGTCGAAGCACGTTTGAAATTATTGTTACTGAAATACTTAAGGAATATCTTAGATACTAGTGATGGCGAAAGCTTGGCTTTACATAAAAGTATTCAGCTTTCCTTTTATATTCCGTATTATTACTTCAGGGTTACACTTCATTTCTTGAGCCTTTCTTTATTGTGATTCGACGTTTTAATATTTCACTCTTTAGTCGTTTAACTTAACTTTGAACCGTGATCTGTCTCATTCTTCTCACCGAAAGTTCCCGTCACATCATCTGTGAACTGGCGCATTACATAAACCACTGGACATTGCCAGCTTAAGGGCTGAGTACTCATTCGACAGCTAAAGCATTGCCTCAAAGAGATATCTTTTGTAGTTTAAGGGGGACTAGAGTGAAATCTCACAATAAACGTGTTTGAACATTAAGAGGGCAAAGAAAATACGAATCACTTTCATAATTTCCACATTTTTATTCCATCTATAGGCGTCAAGAAAATTACTGCTGGCGTTTAGTTCACGGAGCCACTATTACCAAGAAAGACTCTAAAGTTGTAGTTTTTCTTATTGTCATCAGTTAATGACGAAGTTATATATGCTAAAGGGTTAATAGTATGCCAAACAATCAATTCAATTATGAAAATTAAAGCTAAACCCTTTCAAATTTCTCAATAAATTGTGGACGATTGACAAAATAGATGGGCTGCATTTAAAAAATATTGCACGGCTGCTCAGACGCGCAGCGTAGAGGGATCCTTAATCGATTTCATTAGAAACTATTAATTCATCTGATCTAGAACTAACCGTATGGATACAAATAATAATTTTGAATTCCCTTTTCTTTACTATCGAGTTTCAGCGAATGATTTTTTTATAGGTGGAGAAGTTTATAAAAAAGTTGAATTATCATAATCGTCAATAAATATCTAATTATCTAAACGAAGGTATGTATCAAATAAAATGTAAGAAAGAAATACATTTTAGGTGGATATTCTCAAAAGTATAAAATCAAATAGATGGAATGATGATATGCTGAATGCGATGCCTCTGAGATCTTCCTCAAACTCCATTATATGCCGGTGTGTGTTCATTCTGGTGCAAAAATAGCTGTATTCGCAGCCTTTGATAGTGTTGAAAATTATTCCACATCCTTCAAATTCCGCTTTCCTTCAATGGCTCTCGAGAAAGAAAAGAGAGGGGATGAAGTCAATCTACTTATGTGCTCGTTCCTATGAAGATACCACGAGTGCACTTATTCTACGAGAGACCTTTCGAAACAACCGAGGTAGATGACCCGATACAAACAGCTACTTCCGACCTTTCTCTGGAAAAGTGACCTGTAATATAATAACTATCTCATCCCCGGTTCTTTCTCTATTTTTAGGCTTTTTGCTCTTTAAAAAAGTTTGCGACGCCAAAACCAGCTTAAAATTCATGCAACACGGTATACA
Source organism: Ladona fulva (assembly GCA_000376725.2). Taxonomy (NCBI): domain Eukaryota; kingdom Metazoa; phylum Arthropoda; class Insecta; order Odonata; family Libellulidae; genus Ladona; species Ladona fulva. The sequence goes on along the minus strand of KZ308122.1, from coordinate 3,139,763 downwards.
TTTACCCTTTTTGTGCATGATAGGAGACATAGCGATAATGGGGACTCAAACAGTTCTCACATAAAGGTCGGCAGTTTTAAATGGGCTTACGTTCATGAAGAGATAGATCGTTTCCACTTTATACTACTAGCAATATGCTAATTATAGGAAAATAGAGTTCACAGGAAAGAAATTTCTCCGATAATGGGATAACTATCGAAGTGTTACCTGAAGTAGAGTTTTGTTTGGAGTACTGGAGTATTAACACGGTTTTCTGTAAGAAAATGTATTTTTAGCAGTTGATAGCACTTTAATAACTTTTACTGAGAATTATTCAAACATTTTGTCAAAACATTTTGAGCTTTCGATCAAAGACGATACTCCTTACAAACATATAACTAATTAGTTTTATTATGAGGAAAAATTGAAAAATTTTAAATGCTAATTTTATGGTATTATGCGTTCACTTCTATTGCAAGTATCTTTGTGCAGTATCTCGGAGCTATTACGTAAAGTTATACGTTCAGAAGCCCAAATGCTGCGGTATGAGATTGAGGATTATTTTCACTATTAATAAGTGAATTAAAATACGAAGAAGGTGAGATGAGTCATCCATATTACGTGGAATAATTTCTTTCAAACTGTTTATTCGAATTTTACAGCGTTTCGTTGCAGTAGAGGTTCACTATTAGAGAGCCCCTTGCGGTCTGAGAAGTATTTTCCGAATTTTCACGAAACTCTGTGAGGGCGCGTGGGTAAAGCGTTCAACTTCGGTGAAAGCGGTTCCAGGTTCGATTACCGGTGGGGCTCACTTGTGAAATAAGCTTAGCTGTCAAAGCATTTTTAACAGCACTGCTTCTAAAAGTATTTTCAGTTTGTGCGCGATGTTTGAGTGCAAGTGCATCGTTACTAGATTATTATTAATAGCCTACGCAATTGTTGAAATAAAAAATGTAAATATGGTTATTTTTACGCAAATTCTTGAAGATTTATTAGGTCAGTTTCGTAGAAAAAAAGTATTTTCAACATGTTTTCTCAGTCCGAGATATAACTCAAAACTAGCAATTGCTTGAGAATATGCAAATAAGACATCGTAAATGTGTAGTTACGTAATTTAAAAACGCTAAGAGAATTAACTTTGATTTTTATCTAATGTCATATTTCTATAGATAAAGTGCCATTAGATAATGTATTTGATGCATATCTGCACAACTTCCGTTCTCCATTGTGCTTAGAAATATACTACTTCCGATAATATGCAAAGTTAACTATTACCCTTTTACTTCGGATATGCTAGATCTGTAAAAGGGTTCGAAAATAAATTGGAGAAAGGGTCAGCAGCTAAGGAGATTAAGAACAAACAGCTAGATAAATTGTTTTATAACGTTTGCATAGCCTATCCAGTAGAAGCGAAAACATAAGAATAAGTTCGTTTCTGACAACAGTTTATTGAAATCACCGCTTACTGAAATCCTCTTGCATATTAAACGTTTCCGCCGTTCCATACGAAGGAAGAACAGTAAGGTTTAGATTCTTACATATCAGGACTATTGCGGTTTGGATTCGTTACCCTGTCCATGGATGATCCTAACGCGGCCCATAACCACTCATTTTTATATTGCTTCCTTCCTTCCATAGTCAGCTTAGCCCTACTTCTTCCCATCATACCAATTTCATCTTCTTTCAGCGTCAAGAAGAAGATTCCTTCCTTATCGCGAAACGGCGAAGGATTTTATCGAGCCTCTATCGCACGAATGGATCTCCCATTGGAATGCGTTAAACCCCTTTTCTCCATCTTCCTCTTCCCATTGACGAATTAATGTCGCCGTTTCTGAGTCCCTCTCCTGCAGCCATCTGCTCTTTATCCCTTCAATCTTTTTTCATCCTTCTCCGCGTGTCACTTTGAACGCCCCAAATCCCTGTTCTCTCGAGATTAACTCCCCTTACTCCAAATTTTCATCCGTCTTCACATTTCATGTCTTCTTTTTAATCTTTTTACATTTGAATCCTTAGATCTCCTAAATTGCCACTCGAACTGTTTTGCTTGAGATGAAGTACGTACCAGAAATGATTTCCAATATATAATAATAATAATTCCCTGTTTGTTTCACTCCAACGAGAATCTCGTTTGAAAGTTTACCTTACCCAAAAATTCGTACTCTTATTTGATAGTGATCCGTTGTTTGCCAACTCAATGAACTGAGTGTTGTGTAAAAGTAATGAAGTTAAATATTTTACGACATTCCATCTAGATATCCGTAGAGTATTTGTCCCAAAATTAATTTATAACATCCCGTTGCCCTCCATCTGTAAAGTTTAATTTTATTATGTTACAATTTGATACTACCAAAATAGATTCGCATCAATAAAAAATACAACATAAGCCTTCAGTTACATCCTCGTAGAAAATATATTCTACCACGCTCTGTCAACTTAATCAACTACTGTAGCAACTTTCATGGTCTATGCTGAAATTTCATAATTAATCTCCGTATGAATCGTTTCACTGACTAATATTCCCGTCTACGAAGTCTTTTTAAGTCAAATAAAGTTATTTTTGCCATTAAAGTTCATTTTAAAGTCATTCGTGGCCTTTACTTTTTTATCATTACTGATACTATATTAGCATGGGTTTCCAAGAGTAATACTTTGTAGATAAAAGCAATTATTTAAATTATTTAATCCGCTGGATGAATTATGATTTTATGGAGTTTATTTCTAATTTCTTTTCGACAAATTTGTAACCAACGAGGTCTTAGGATATCAAAAAAATCTTTGCCTCTATCTCCTACCGTAATCTCCATAAATTGAAACAGCGGTAAACATACCGTGCGTCTTGTTCAAAGTCTAAAAACAAAGTCCATTAAGAAAATGGAGTCATTATACGCAAAAGAAAGATGTCTTCATTTACAGCACCAATCAATGTGACCTGAAATGACTTTAATCTGGATATATTTTTATAAACTGTTCTACTATTCATTAAATGGCATAACATTTCGTTTCTAAAAGATAATCGGGATTAATGTACCGAGTACGAGCGATATATCGAATCTAGTTAATCCTAGCCTATAAATTTGCAAAATTATTGTCACAATTTGTGTATCCTTGCTCATAATAACGTGTGCTGTATAAAGTAAATTCGTAAAAAGCAAAGCGGCGTGTCAAAAAGGCTAAGCGATATCCTTTTAGCCCATATCACTTTACAATAAGTGTTTAAAATGCATTCAGAATTTTTGACTTAAATGCATGCACTAGAATTAGCAAGTATTCTTTTCAGAATCTAATAATTGCGCAAAAATGTAGGGGTATCTTATTTTATATTTATAGAACCTTATATATCATAAGTAATATTATTATTAGAGAAAGGTAAGTATAGATTCTGTGGGCAGGAATATTTGCAAGACTGACATAAAAAAGAGCACGGGCAATGTATTTATATCCTTACCGATCAGGTTTTGAATGCACCTGATATAAACGTGCAAATAATTGCCGAGGCGGTTGAGTGAATAGCGTTCCAAAAACTTGTATCAAAATAATTTTAAGTATATCAGGAAGCTTAACTCTGTTTCATGCCAAAAGTATGATTTACCTTCTCCTTCATTTACCTCGAAGAAATTTTTCCCCGTAACGTTTTCACTCGGCGCCCTCACCTTTTCAACTCCTCTTGGAAACCTCTTGAATCTCTTCTACCTCTGCCTACTTCAGACCCATCAACTCTCCACACTTTCTAACCTTAAATCCTCTACTGCTCTTTCCCTTCACTTCTTTTGATGCCGAGTAAATCGTTGCACGTTTGTATACACATGAGGTTTTTAATGCGGGATTGCAGAGAGTTGAGTAAAATACAGGAAATGCCTGTGTCTATTTTGCTCTATCACGGAATTCATTCGACATTACATTCATTTCTGTGCAACCTAATCTTGTTTAAAGAATTAGACCTTGTTACTCATCATCTATCTTGAGTGAGAGCGTTGGTGTTTTAAAAAAATTGGAATTACTTTCTTCCATCGTTTCGTATTATGCTTTATGCTCTAATAAAGTATTTTAATTTACCGTAGGCAATTTAAAAGTATTAATCCTTTAAAATTACACATAATCGTATCTTAAATCGTTTTGATTATTTATGTAATCTGCTCAGTGTACTGCAAAACATTCAAGAATCCGACGCATAATCGATATTGGAGAAATAGTATTCCATTTTATATGTTCATTCGATGCCAATCATCATATTTATATTTGTTTACCGAGAATTGCTTCATTTTAGCGCTTATTAATGTTATAGGTTTATCAAACAATATTTTTCTTCTTAAAAGAAAGAACACCTCGTAACTTCTAGTGTTCTTTCTTTTCAGGTGTGTGTGAAAATCTTTGCTTAACAATATTAATTTGATAATATTCTTGTTTAATATTTTTGTTGTCAGAGTAATATTTGTCTTGTAAAATGACTTTTTTTCTAACACTAAGGCAAAGAAACACTTTGTATGTTCCACAAGTGTTTCTTTGCCTTAGTGTTATCATGGCGTTCCACCAAGTACAGCCTCTACATATTAACTTTTTTTCTAATTTACTGGAAAAAAAGAATGATTAGAATTTTTGAGATTATTATTGCATATTTTGAAACCTATATTCTTAATCTACTTTATTAGCTAAAATTAAATCTTCTAATTCGAATCTCAACCTTGCTCTCATTATGACACTATTATTGTAACATTTGTTATAATTTCAAAGAAAATAATTGTTATCTTAAATAGCAAATGTGTTCCATAAGTAATAAATGCAGTTATTCCTGGTCGAAATCTGTTTAAGACACATCGTACAATATATTTTAAATGCATCTCTTAAAAAATCATTAGAAACTGAATGATTTTAAAAATAGTTTATATTTATGTGTTACAAGGAAGTTGAGTAAAAATAGTTTTATAACTAAAATTTTGATGCAGAAAAGCAGTTGGGTGATAAACACTGATAAAGCACTTATGATCTATCTATGGTAATCAGATAATACGAGAAATAATTGTTTCTTAACGTCGGATTATCTTGAAGGTAATTAGGCATGTCATTAAAATTTATTTTCTATATATTTTTCCGTTAATATTTATTATGATAAAACAAATGCAATTCTTCTATTCTCACTGATTTATCTTAACTTCTAGCATTTTCTCCTTGCCTTTATTACTACTGACAAAAATTTCGCATTTAGGAAAGAAAATAATGGTGGACCTTATGGTCCTTATCTTCGGACTACATACTAAACCATACATCCTCTCCATCTCCTTCTGTTTCGTAATCTGCTAATTTAAAACACACTTATTCAAATGAAATGTCTTATCTCCTCACAAAATCTGTATTTACCTGATAATCCCTCTCTTTTTTCTCTTTCTTTATAAAATTAACTGCCCTTTTTGGCTTCATTTTCGCCCTAATCTAGGTCTGGTTTTTCTTTCCCCTTGCCATCCTCTTTTTCTCTCCAATGCCCAAACCCTCTGCATAACTCAGCTCTCACTCTTCCGCTTCTTTGTCTCACGGGATCTTGATACCAAAACTCTTTGTTTATTCGCACACTTTGCAATTGAAAGGGGCTTCGCGAAGAATGACGAAGAATTCTGGTGAAAGAAAAACCACGAGCACAAAGACTTCGTCGGTGAAGGCTCGCGATTGGACGGGGATGGCGACATTGTTTTTAGCTATTGAGAGAGTTCTCTTTGGGAACGTTTTTCCCGCGCGATTTTCCATTAATAACTGTTGGAAATGTGAGGGAGAGGTTTCTTCGAGTGGTTTGGTGGAAGAGAAGAGGCTTGCGTTCCTTTCCGCTCCTGAAAAGAGCTTCGGTTTCTCGACAGTTTTTTGTCGGGTCCTTAATAAGATAGAGTTTCGCTGACTTAGGAGACTTTATGGGACTAAAAATTTTGCCTTTGCTTTTCACAATGATGCGTTTGTTGGATTTTATCTTCATTTCGGTTTCCTGAAGATTCAATCAAAGCGTTTCACCCAAAACATTGGGTTCGCCTAAAGACAGTTTACAAGGGAATTTCCATCGTGAGAATTTTCCCCAAAATATTATTACGCAGGAGTCAGTTCATCCAAGAGACCGATGATTATCGGAAATTGGACGCACTCCATAATTCACTAAAAAGAAAGAACTACAGATGATCTATTTCTCATGATTTCACGATGATTTGGAGTCAAAATGGGGACAGTTTGGAAAATCACAAGTACCTTCAGAAGGATTTTGATAAATAAAATGGATATGCGCATGATTTCTAGGACTTTCAAAACTGTGTTTCAAAATTGTTATTACATAACTTTTTTGAAATTCCATTTGAAAAACATCCATTCGGCGAAGTATCCTTTGGGTAACTAACTCTCTTGCAAAACTTCTGCGATCATCAAGAGGATAACGTAAGATATCTTTGGGTGGTGAACTTTCCCTATCCAGGAGGTTTTTTGGGGAAACGCCAACACAACAACTACGAGGTGACAAGAAATAAGTAATTTTGTAGCGATTTCTCTATGATTGCCAATTTTCATTCATGCCAATGAGATGAAGTTGTTTCTGATGAATTGTATGTCAGCACTGTCGTATGGGATGACATTATCTCCTTAATATACACTGTAGTAAGGAAAGTAAATTTGCACTGAAAGAGTCGGAGTCGGAGGTACATCGGAGTCGGAGACGGAGGTGACATAATTACATCAGGAAATTATAAAATTTGCTTAAAACAACCTTCATTTACAAAATGAGAAAAGGAAAATTTTGAATTGTTACAAAAGTTAATGAAACTGAAAATAAACTAGCGAATGTTTGTATCTGTAGGACAAATTTACAAACTAATAGTCAAAATTTACAATTGATAATTTATATTTTATCAACAGTAATTTGGATGCTTTTTCGCCATCCAGTCTATTTCTTAATTGGTTGTAAATCAAACAAGCTCCACTGAACAGCTGTTCGCTAGGAACGGAGGATGAGCCGATGATGTGCGTTAGTTTTTTCGGCTCCATCCCTGATGGAGCCGATAAAAACTGACGCACGATTGGCTTGAATACCTTGAATTTATCATTTTCCTTCCTTCACATTAATAGATCTTCTCTCCATTTGAAATGTTTCTCTTTATTGTAATCATTTAAGAGCGCCCTCCAAATTTTAAATTTGCCACCTACAGCAGACTCAGTTCCATGAATGTCCTCCTCTTCATCACTGTCCAGTAGAATATTGGCCAGATGAGATTGGACGCTGACCGACCTATTTTGATGGTTCCGAGACTGAAAACTAGTGGTTGTCTCATCTTTGTTTGTATCTGATTCGATTTTAAATCTTGTATTTAATGGAGAATCGCAATCCTCAAGTTCAGTTGATTTAAACTTATCTAGCCAATTCATCAACTGAGATTCCACCTGCTCCTTCACAGCTTCGTTGAAAAACTTCAGTTTATAACGCGGGACGAAGTATGTTGCAAGAAAAAATAAATTCTTTGCGTGTAGCTCACCAAATCTTGAATTTAGGTCTTCCATTAAATTCGCAATCATCTTTTTCTTATAACCAGTAACATTCGGTTCGGTATTTTCGATTTGAATTTGGAGGTTCTGTTTGAGCACGTGAATCAATGGAATTACAGAGGAAATACTGGCTTGACTGTCACTCATACTACTTGTGACTTCTTCAAATGGTCGCAACACTGCCACCAATTGATCGAGGTGTAACCATTCTTCTGGTGAAAGTTACGGAATACTGTGCTTGCTAGCATATAAGCATATGGATTCTTTGACCATAGTCAGACGTTTTATCATATAAAACGTGCTGTTCCACCTAAAAATATATAAAACAGAAGGTTAGAATAGAGAGCTAATAATTTAGTAATATAAAAACCGAAAAAGAAGATGATAATTTTTAGTGGAAAAATAGGATGCTGCAATCCTGTACTATGCCTAGAGGATGCTGGCTAAGTTGACCTTGAATTTTTTGCAAAGCAGACTTTGCAATGAGAGAGTGGCTAAAATGTGCTGCTATCTTCTTGCATTTAGCTATTAAGGCTGCGGCGTCTTCGTGTCTGCTCAAAGCACTTCGGACACAGAGCTGTTGTTGATGCACAATGCAACTCACATCGAGAATGGCAGCAAGCTGCATTGCTCGCACCATATTTGACCCACCATCACGAATAAAAAAGTGAATTTTGTTGTCTTCTATTTCCCATTCATGTAGCATCTCCTTAATTTTAACACAGATTAGGTCTCCAGTGTGACGTTCATTGAGTGGTTGAAATTTTAATACAATTTTGATACGTTAGAAGTCAACCGTTATTCCGTGTGCTGTCAAACTTATTAATGAAACATTAGCACTTGGCTCAGACCAAATATCCGTGGTAAATTACAATTTCCCGATGGTATTTATCAATGCCGAATTTAATTTACTTCGAAGTTTTAACTCCGTTAAAACTCCGGTTTGATAGTATCGGAACCGGAGTCGGATCCGGAGGTGAATTTGAACCGGAGTTTCCGACCTTTCGGATTCGGAGTCGAAGCTCCGTTACATCCCTAGTGTGAATACAGCGATACTTATTCTTATTCAAAAACAAAATTTAACTACTAAATTATGAAATCGTTTCGCTATGAGCACTATTCGTGAAACTTTTTATCTTGAATTTAAACCGCATCCTTGCAACAATTAATCTGATTCGTTAATATGATGATTGTGGGAATTTTTAAGGAATTATTTACGTTTTATCTGGTTATTTGATTCCAGAGATTAAGAACGTTTCCTACGCTGGAGCATTTAGTGTAGGAAAACTGCAAAGTATTCCCTCAACAAATAACTAAAACTCATTTCCAATAGATTTTCCTGGGCTCTAACTAATTCTAAATCACGAGAAGTTTGATATCAAGGTTTTACGTGATGATCTAAATAAGATTTGATCGTAAAATATCATAATTTTCATTATCTATCATAATTAGCATATCTATCATAATTAGCAATTAACAATTTCTGCATGTCATAATTTTTATAATCGTATCAAATAATATTTATCACCTAAGTACGAAAATATTGTTGAATAAAGTTCCTACGCTTTCTCCAAAACAGTGACACGTATATATCTTAAGGTCTGCAGCATAGCGAGTATGCTCACCCTCGCTCGGCCATTCCATAAAAGTAAGCACTATCTCGCGAGGGTGCATAAAGAAATAACAGATAGCACCAACTGCGGGAGATAGGAGAGAAAATCTCTCTCCCTTAAATCAACCCCTTTAAAACTCATTATTATAACGATTTAATACCTTAGAGGGATCTTTCTCCTGTGTGCGCCATTTTGATGGAGAGAGCTGGGGAGGGAAATGCGGGCGAAAAATATACAACGGGAACCATTTCTTATTTCTCACGCTCCACTGAGTTTAGCGTCATCGCGTGTGGAATGGGGGAGATGGAATGGAGGCAAAGGAGATGTAAATTTTTATTTCATGCTCCTCTGGGAAAGTTAGCATCGAAGAGCGAAAGGGAGTCCAGAGAGGGAATAAAAAGTATGACGGGAAACATCGCCGAGTAAAATCTGCTTCTTTTTCGAGAAAAAAGAGTTGGAATCATTCGTTTTCCTTTGAGACCTCCAAGTTAAAATCCGCTTAGGGCGTCAGAAAAGGGTGACGCGATTCACACGTGAGTGACTCTTCGGCACGGAAATTCGTGCCTGACGCTCTCGAGACAAGCGGGAATTGTTTTTAGGGCAATGTATTTGCGATATGTGAGAGACGAAATGAAATAGGGTTTAGATTAAGGGAAAATAACAGGAAAAGAAGCACTTTGTGGTGAGTGTACGCGTCAAATGTGTGGAAGGTAAACGCATTTTTAGAGCGGACATTTAAGAATTAGGTCCTTCTAGGCCACATAAAAGTTTAGCGTCATTTGATGCTCATTTTTCTGTTTTCATTAACTGTGTAATAACAGTACAGGTACAGCAATATTTGTTCCTTCATGTACGGAAAATTATATTAAAATAACTATGCAAAAATGTTACTATTTTCTGGCTAATTACTTGAGGAATGAAAATTATAATTTATCTGGAGGTACATATCATATATATAAAAAAGCAAATGTCTGTCCGTCCCCCTATTTATCTCAGAAAAAGCTTGACTTAGAGATCTGAAACAAACTGCATTGTGTTTCCACGATGCTGAAACCCTAGGAAACCCTAGGCTATTCTCATCTCTGTAAATGCCCGGGTTCGAACCCGTTTCCATAAGAGATGTACGTAAATGACGTTTTCATGACTTGCAGAGGTTGTACTTTTGCAAAATTAAATTAGAAACAACGGTCCTCATATAAATACGCGAGGATAATCAGTTAGTATACTTTTCCACAAGAAATGTACGTAAATTAAGTTTTCGTTACCTGCAGAGGTTTTATCTTTTACAAAATTAAATTACAAACAGTGGTCCTACAAAATCAAGTGATGTGGCAAAAGAAAGGAAAATGGTCATAGATTCTTATTTTAGTCGTGAAATATTGATATAGATCCGAACTTTTGAGGATTTTGATAAAACGCATGGAAATTTCGTAAAATATTTGGGAAATAAACAACCCATCCCTTTGACGACTAAGGTCATTGTCAAATGTTAATTTCGTGAATTATCCCATATAAGTGCACGGGAATAATCAGTTCTTATAATTTTTATCAGAAATTTACGTTAAGTAGGCTTTCATGACTTGAAAACAATAGAATAAATACTATAAATAATGGTAAGAAATATATCGAATTATTATGATCTTGCGACGGACTGTTTCTGGCTTAGGAGGACCATATTTATACAGTATTAGATATATGTTTAAACTAAATTAAGTTCCGTCATGCTTGACGGAGGCATTTACTAGTATCTTATATTTTAAATTCGAATTCAAATTATAAATCTGCACTCTTACAGATTGTATTTAAACGATGACTTTTTGACGCAGTGTCAACACTGCAGTTATTACATTAGTGGGTAATCCTGAAGAATATTTCGTCAGCGAAGACTACTTTTTTAATTTTTTTGACACTGTTAAGGAATCATCCAGTGTATGTGAGCTCACGTCTGCCTATCCTAAAGATTGAAAAGTGACAAAACTGGCAGGATAAAGCTTAGTCTTCTCGTTAAGGAGCAGGAGTCTTAACAATGCTCGTGTTTTGGTATTTGGAAGGCGAGGGAAATTCCGTTTCGGGTAACAAAGATTTCGGCTGTTACTGTGTTTCTGGAAATGCTCGAGTTTTGGTTGTTAGCCAAGTTATCTCTGTATTTCATGCGAAGGAGCAATCGATATAGTCGTTTCGCGTATTTAGATTGCTGTAAATGGAACCCTGGAAGATTGAAGGGTATCCAATCGCCTTAAGTGTGGAACCAACTTAAACTTTGGAGTATGCAATTACGTACTACATGTGCTGATAAAGGTGCTATAGCAAAAGGGAAATATGGAAAGATAGTATTCATTAAACACAGTTAATGTTCTAAACTCCTTGAGTCAAAAATATGTATACATATATTATCTTAAACTTTTGTTGCGATTAGAAAAATGCTGTTTGAGATATAAAATTTCTAGAAGATCACTCTGTTAAGGACCGTGAAGAAACCAGCCTTTTTTTTCGTTCTTCCCTAATTAAATTACCAACCAGAAACAAAAAAATGGCGTTCAATAGTAGAAAAAAGGATAAAACATTCAAAATGTAATTCATATATGCTCTCTGATTCCTGTTCTCCTCACACCTGATGATGACGTTTTTAAGTTGAAACCGGTTGTGTCAATTTTAATTTTTTCCGAATAAAGACAGTTTGTTTTAGTCTTGTGTTAGAACATTGTTTCACGAAGTGAAGGCCGTAGTGATTGGTTTTATTCTAAATTTTCTTTGGGACTAGTTTAGTTTTATTCAACTCCAAACTCGAGTATCTGTAATAAATATCCGACAATAGTTGTAATTTCCCCAACCACCCAGACTGTTACCTTCGTAATTTAGCTTCATCTCAACGAAGTCACACCTCATCTCGTAGATTTTACAAATATTTTTCGTTAGGCCAAGTTTTTCCTGAACCTCAATCGTCAAACATAACGTAAATATGACAAAAATAATCCAACATAATAAAGTCTAACATTTTATTTTTTTAAACATACAGGCTCCTTCTATTACATATGATTCTTTAAATATTTTAAATATATGTTATCATTTTAATTATGCTGAAAGATTTAACTAAGCTACAGCTCCCGCTTTTCTTCCTTGAGCCTCTTTTTCTATGACATTTAAATACCTAAAGAGATTTTTAATTCCTGGGTAAAATATCGTAGTAAAAATATGCGATGGTAAGCAACAATGAAAATCCTTATTTTTCTTTTTGAACCTTATATTGATGTAGTCACATATGTTTTCTGATTGTTTTTTTTTCGTGATTATATTCATACGTATGGTAAATTCTTGAGTTCACTAGTTTTCCATTGGTATTTTCTATAGTTTGATATTCATCCAGTCATAATATTTTAAGAATTCGTAAATGGGTTTATCACCTCTCTGAGATGAGAACCTGGTAGAAGAGATGATCTCATGCCCTAAAATAGGGAACCTGCAGCCTTTAGCCTATTAGCAGCCAAATCGACTAAGCCAGAGGGGGAACCTTGCGGCCTTCTGGCCACATGCAGTCATTTCGGGGGTTTAGTGCAGCCCTTCTGTTACTTAGGAAACAAATACCCCTATTTAAATCATTTCGGTTTGCAATCTCGCTGATGACGCGAACGGAAAATAAAATTGAAACTATTTTCTATTTGTTCGCTTAACAAATGATTTAATTTTCTCATGCAGAATTTCACGCTTAAACTTAGGCAATGTGCAACTCAAGTGCGGCCAACTTGTTTCTTATACGATCGAATAGTGGGGTACACCGGTCGAATACACTACGGACACTCCGGCGAATAGTGGAGTACGTTCAAATAGTACACATAAATGAGGCCAATAAGCATTAAGTTACCGTTGAAGTTTTTGAACTAGGATTTTACAGTTACTGTGCGTTGATATAGTTTCCGTCGCGGGAAGTAGTTGAAATTATCTTTTCGGTTAAAATTATAGTTTATGTTTATCATCCACTTTCATTTTGTATTTTCAATGCATGTATTGAAAATATACACATTTTAATGTTCGTAAAACCATTTACGCATGAACTTGAAGGCTCAACTATTTCCTAAGTGCAATACTTATTCAAGGGAACCAGATAAACAATCGGTTCAGCATCGGAATTCATCCGTGCAAATTTTTGCATCATTGAGTTGCAACTACACGCTAAATTTTGAACGTGACCCTGTGGTCAGAAATTTGCTGCATAGGTCATTAGTCCCTTTGCATATTTTGGCACTTGAAATTTTCACTGTACCCCTGCTTATCTCAATTAATGGAATACTTCGTAGGAGGTCACTGCAGAACCAGGCAGTTCTTTTTATTGCATTCCCTGAATAATCCGTGGTTTAATTTGGTGGCGTAGTCATTAAAAAGCTATCCTGAACTATGAGAGGTTTGAAATTCTTCAGACAGAAAACTCTAATCTTCCATCCATTCATTTCTTGCTGGTAGGAAGCGAGATTAAACATTCAGGATTCGAAAATTTAGAACTTTACCTTGTCACGTTTTAGCTATATATTTACTCATTAATTATAATGATTGAAATAATAACTTGCAAATAGAAGTAAATTTTGAGTTTCGGACTTATAAATAACCCACGTTTCGTAGAGCGCTGCATAAGTATGGCAGTAAGTACATATTGATAATGCTACGTGGTAGTGATGATAACATTCTCAACACAAAGAATGGGATATGCTGAGGTTTGTCTTCCTTAGCGTTGCTCTATTTGTTCATATGTTTATAACCTTTATAACTTTTCTTCATGTTTGGGCTGTAAGTATAAAAATCAGATTTTCCAACCTTTCTTTGCCAGAAAAATACATCAGCATCGCTGACTTAAACTTATTCAACGGTATTAAATTATCGACTCTCTATTTTGTTCCCTCATCGATTTTATTAGGACCCGATATCGATTTAACTCTCCAATGAGAAGTGCGGGTCCCTTAGGAAAATTGAGATTTAGGGGGAGAGGTAAATAGGTTTACTAAAGGAGTAAAGCCGATTGAAGCAGATGTGATAGAATTTGAATACCAGCATATATCTATGTATGCATGTTAAAAATGAGGTGATCATATTAGCCAGAATAAATACAAGGAAACTGAATTAGGAAGCTGTTTCACGAAAAGTCGTGCGGCTAGGATTATTTTGAGAGGAGAAATGGACATGAAAAAATTCTGACAGTACCAGGATCTTCAGATCTCGGGGCGACTGCTGTAACCATTGAGCTATTTTGCCAGGACACATCTGAAGGTAACTCAATATCAGAGAGTTTGCCAGGGAAGTGGAAGACCTCGAGTTCGAGTCCCGGTCCTGAGAGACTTTTTCATTTCCGTTTCTCCTCGGGAAATGTTTCCAGAATATATGGTATGGTGAATAATTTACGAAATGAGAAAGAATAGCTGATGTTATTAAATATTTAAGCATTAGCTCAAAACTAATCTTAATGGATAGGTCGATGTATTCTATTTTATGTGACGAGTACTTAAAAACAGCATTTCGGAAACGTTACACTTAGCGGGCCGCATAACTCCTTATCTTGGGTGACTAGGGCCGCAGTCGTTTATCATTTTTATGAAACAAATATATAGAAATAGACTATGCTACAAGTATATTAAAGTTAGTTTAAGCATAATGTGTTGTTGGATAATTCATAAAATTCATTGTTATTTGATGGACAATTATGACTTTCTTTAAATTTGCCTTTAATGATGACATGAAAAAAGTCGAGCCGTTATCTCAACGCCTTTGAATTAAATTAAAACTAATTATTATAAAGCAAAAATGAAGCATCTGATTTTACTTCAGCATGATAGAAGCCAGCGTAAATTTTTCGTATATTCAATTTATTAAAGCGCATTATAACAATATTTGATATATCCCATAATGTAGATACATGTCATTGCAGTTATTAAAAAATGAAAGTAAAGTAACGTAAGCGAATTTTAGCCTTAAAATTTTAGGACGTGAATTTTCAGATAAAATGGCCAACATCGTTGGGATTTATAACTGGGAATTTCAGGCTTAAATATATCTTACGTTTTTCCCATCGCCGATAAACCGATAGAATACACGAGGGAAGTCGCTAAATAAACCTAAAATCGTATCGAGAGAAGGAGAAGATGTGAGAGAGAAATTTTAGCTGGAAAAGGAGGAGAAAGGAGCTCAGGTCTGAGGAATTGTGTGGGTGAAAATTAAAGTGGCAGAAGCAGAAGATGGGAGGTTAACGGGGTGAGAGAAGCGGATGAGATTTACGCAAGGGTAAGAGAAGGGTGGCGAAAAAATGGGGAATCGGAGGGAAACCTTAAAGTGAAAGTAAATGCGACATTTTAGAAGGAGCGGAGAAATATGAAAGTCTTTCCTGGAAAAGGGAAGCAGTCTTTATGACTTCATCGCAATTTATTCTACAATTAAAGGGAAATATTTTATTCTATAGTGAATAAAAATGGTAATTAAAAAACTCTCACGATGCCAAAAATAAATCACGTTAAAATCAATAGTAATAATTATAGATTTCAACGTCTTCCTTGACTGTATGGGTGTTGTTAATTTTCTCAAAAAAATTGTGATTTGAAACCTGCTCCAGGCGCTATTACGTCAGTCCAACATCAGTTATTATAGTGCGATAGAAACCCCAATATAACTCAATTGATACAGTGCACGCACAATAACGGAAACGATAATTGAAAGCAACTTGAGCAAAGGAGAAAGTTTTCTGCATGGTATTCACCCTATTCAGGAATAGAACCTCTCGGAAATCTCCCAAAGGCAGCACGTCAAACAATTTCTACACCATAAATATAAACATCAATTACGATTAATAACCATAACATTTTTCATTAAATTTACTCTGTATTTAAAACCTATTTACCCAGTGATTTTTCTTATTTTATTTATAAAGACAGCCGGATTGCGCCAGAGGTTCAAGAACCACCTCCCGTAAACTGCCCCAAGCTTTATTAACCTATTTATGAAGAAACATTTTTCTGTCCTCTGTTTTAAATAGGAAGTTTTGTACAAATTGCGGGAGATCGGCTCTGTGTTTTGGTTTAGTGCCAGGTAGGGGCAGTCAGCCCTACAGTAGGCGACCAGGCGATATTTTTACCGGATAGGTTGTAGTTGTGCTAAAAGGAAAATTCAACGATGTCCTAATGATGAAGAAATAATGATTTTGAATGGAAACTTGAGTATTTATGCATCCCGTTCAACAAACCTAGGTAATTAACTTAATAACCAGTCGGTCTTTTCCTGTGGACGAGTAAAATTTTTCCCTTTTGAAAATATTAATATTCATTGCCTTTCATCCGTAGTCCAACGAATGGAAACCAATATCTCTTCATTAGTAACATCAGTATTTAGTAACACCAGTTTTTATCTTCCTATTTATAACTTTGATTACATTACTGGTTAACTAACGAGTTATCTAAAAAAGTATGTATTTTCAAATGGTTTCAAATTTCATGGAGGTCTATTTCAGTTAAAAACAGTATCATTTACAACACATATTCAAAAATTTGAGAAAGCGTAGTCATAAACATCTAGTGGATTACCAGGACTGTGATAGCATCTATAATATTGATTAGAAATAAATCTTTTTGGTTTAAGTAATTTTACTTTCAACCAGTATAGAGATCATTATTTTTACCAGTAAAGGAGTGTTTAGTTCATATTTCTGTAACATTGGCATTATAGATCATATTATAAATTATTCATTCGCCGTATTTAATGACATTTAAATATATTGATGAGAATATTACACAATATCATTTACAATGAATCGATATATTTTCTCTCTTCATCGCTTTAAATCGTCATTGAAATATTCAGACACGATTTATCGAAGCATTTTCTTTGGAAACTACTAGAAAAAGTTTATTAATATTTGTGGATTCTTTGATTCCTTTCTAAGAAAAGAATTTCAATGAATGCCATCAGAATATTTTGGTCAGGCAGTCGGAGCATCAAAGTGAACCTTATTACCTCTTTCCAAATTTCCTTGAGAATTTACATACTTCCTTTGAGCGCTGCATCTTGGTGGCGTTATATCCTCTCATTCTGTGAGTACAAAGAAATGAATATATGTTGCCGAAATTAATAGAATGCGTTACATATTGAATTTCTCACAAAGGTTCACCCCGTATTTTTCCCTGTTTTTGTAATCTTCATGTTTCTTTATTTTGGGAATGAAATATGTTTTCTTTATTCGGAAGAAGAAGAGTTCTTTGCAATTTAAATAAGGCGGATAAAAGTTTCGGAAAAAAAACAGTTCATGCTAATAGAAGTATACTTTCGAAGTTGAGGCTTTGCAATAAAAACAGCGGCTCGAATAAAAGATGGTTTGGATATAAGTTTGAAATTTCATGCCGGAGTTGTAATACGAAAAGTGCTACCGCAGGATTTGATGTTTAAAAAAGAGAATTCATGGATGTAAATAGAGTTCTGTTTTAAATAATTACCTCTAGAGATTTTCTTACCTTTCTACTTAAATTCCGTAGAAGTTAGTGAACAAAGTTGTGTGTTTATTAGCGTTTTTCTGTATTTCTTGCGCCTAAAATTGGTATTTTACGTACCGAATACTTCTAAAAATTGTTTCATCCGTAATGCTAATTCTGATATGTAGAGAATTCGTAAGAATAGTTTTTATACATTACAATATTCACGATAGTTGTTCATAGTAACTATTCATGGGGAATATTTACAATGAATATTCATAACACACAGTGTTAAGGAATGATCTTTATTTTATTCACAGTTGAGTTTCTACCTCATGTGATTGAGATTTCGGCTACTTTTACTTTTTGTTGATAATTTTAGTTATACATAGTCTTCTGATCTGAAAAGTGGATTAATACTGACACATCCGATTAATTTTACGTTACGATATACTTAATGGACGAAATCAGTTTAATGAGTGTTCTAAAAAGTTTCCCCATACTTAATTTTAGCATTTATTTTTAATATCCATTTTTAAACCAGCAGCTGTTTTCTTTCCTGATTTCACAATCCCAGAAATATATAATATTCTTAGAACCGATTACTTGATGGAAATGAAGAAAAGTGGTCAATGGTGGCTGAGAAGTTGACTACATACCTAACCGGAAATCGTGGTAGAAAGTCTTAGTTCAATATGAATTACTCTTCCCTGTATAAGTAATTAGGTTGATTGACATTTGGGATGATATCCTAAATCATTTAATTTGATTCAAGGATAAATTAAACAAAAAGGTTGGGAAATATCTTCTAGAGAAACGTCCGGAGGAATGGGTGCCAGAAAAAGGATGAGGTTTACACAATTTCTGGTTCATGATTGTAATTTTCGCAATGGTGTATCTATGTTAAACTTTCTCGAAACGGCTTCACGTATGTTCTCTTAGTTACCTGTGTGCTTACTATAGGTATAATTTCTATTTTTTATTATATTTGTGAAACTCTGAGAGTAGTATGTATTGGTAACTGGTAAAACCTATTCTTATTCTCTTGGTGCTTCTGGATATGTCGCAGGGAATTTTCTGACTGTATGGTAGCGAAATACTGAGTTTAGATTAAATGTTAGTAAAAGAATAAAAGTTATTTTCAAACTTAAGATAAGATAATTTCAGATTTAGGTCACCACAGTCCATGACTTATGATAATATTTAACACATATTTTCAACATATAATGGATTAATTTTCACGTTGCTTTGGCTGATGTGAATCGATAGAAGTAGCTCTGGGTTGACCGGTAAATGGCTTCCAATTAATTCTGGATTGGAAAGACTATAAGATAATTTCACTTCAAAATTAATTCAATTTAAATATAATCTGAGAGAAAAAATTCTTAACACATCCTATATTCTTAATCTAGTGATTCATTTGATATATGCTTAAGAATCGGCAATTACACTACCTATCCGTGGTTCCGATTATCGATTGCAGAGGAAATCGTTACGGTCGCGTATTTCAATTAAAAAACAACTGCATAATCAACTCGTCAACGTTTTCCATGGTTTGCACGTATATTCCCATGGTCATTGATTAAATTAATTCACAGTGTGTATGTCAAACTCAAATTTTCTCAGCGACAAATTTTGCGCATGAAGAATTCCAAATGAAATTGCATGCGAGTCCGGTCACTCCACAGCATGTCATTTCATCTTTTTGAAATGCATTCGCCCTGAAATGCTTTAAAATTTCCCGCTGAGATATTCAGCTTTGATTGTTGTTTGTGTTGCATAGAATGCTCCATTCGGCATGAAAAATATTTTGAGATGAGGAGACGGGAGCACCGAGATAAAGGTCTAAAAGTGTGGTTTAAAATCCTACCGTTTGGTCATATAATGTTTATTTATGTTCATTTATATTGATAGCATGCACAATTCATCATAAAGAATCAATGAAGATCATCTGCTTTGGTTTTTTTATCCATGGCATTTGACAAAGCATTACTATAGCAAAAATATATTTTGTTTCAAAGGAGATGAAAGGAATTTTCATTTAAATATCTGATGATAGGGAGTTAGTAGGTACAAGCTTTATTACATTTAATTAATAAAAAATACTGTTACTGCCGCTCCAAAAAAATTAGGATTAAAAGATGAAAACATTATTTAACGCTATTCCGCAGGATACAATTCCGGCAGTATTTAAACAGGAAACCATACATACAGGGAATATTTTGCAATATATCAATTGCTTCAGGCACAAATTTATGGTATGGACTCCATAGTTGAAGAGGGAAAAATAAATTTAACGCGTACCGCTATATGAATTTATTCCACGACGATTGTTTCCACGCTTCATGTTATCAAAGGCTGATTTTGACGTGAAGAGTCGAAGTTTTAATCATTTATGACATCTACCATAATTGCGAAATATGAGCAGCTGATAGTAAAGTGCAGTGTTTCTTAAGATTTCATCCTTTCTATGCATTGGGATTAATATTTATATTTCTCCATTTAGACGTTCATCTACATATCTAAATCCAGGAATAAACTGCTGCTACAAATTTTAGTGTACGCCCATAGAAGTTTATATTAAATATCTAACCAATGCTTACCTGACTACTTTTATAGAAAAGAAGATAATTTCATCTTATAAGATAAGATGAAATAAATTTCAAATGGAAAGTACCGTAATTTTCATCGGGTGCGGTAAGGACAGCAAAACATTCCTCGCTATCTTTATAATTAATTTTTCTACTATCCTCATCTATGCATCGATTCTCCATCAATTACTTATCCCTGTATTAACTACCAATCAACGATTAATTTGGTATTTCAAGCTGCTTTGCTTGCATTATTCAAATTCAGTGCATCAATTTGTGTTTGATCAGAGAGTGGGTAAATATAAGGCATGAATAGGTCACAGAACGTATATTACGTTCTGCTATGATTACGAATTGACGTATAATACAGGAAGAAAAGATGATAGTGAAATAGAATGAAATGAGCAGTACCAGTAAAGAAATTATTCAGTTTAGTCTACGTATTCTTTGAAACGTTTGCCGTATTATTTGTATTATATGCTTCAACATTTACTTCTACGAAGGTATAAATATAATTCCCAGGTTATTGTAAGATTTATAGTATAAATGACTAGTTCACTTCTCATTAATAACAGTAAAATAGGAATAAGAGTGAAAAAGGTGCTGATGCTGTGATATACTCTTTTATAAAAGTTTTGTATGTTGAATAATAGATTTAGCAGTATAATTTGCTAAATTTCCCTTGATTGGGTCTTTCTAAATCTGAGGAATTTCATTAATGTATTACGTATATTCACAAGGGAATAAGCAATTAGACCCTCAGTATCTAAAAGTATATCGATTGCAAATTTAGGGGAATTGGTTACGTGATGAAATTAGGACGCACAAATATATTTGATAGAGGTTTCATTTCCCAGAATAAAAGCTAATATAGCTCCACAGCCACACTTTTAAAAGGGTCTCTAAAGGGAACTTGTTTTAAATTTCTAAATATATCAAATGATCCCTTTATAAAGCCATCCCTTGATGCTATTAATGAACGAACGAATGGATTTTAATTGAAAACATTTCAACCCTGGAATGGACATACCGTTACTATGGCAGCTTTGGCAGCAGCCTTTTAAATTCATTAAAACACGTGAAATTTATTTATAATTGAATATAATTCTGAAATGTACACATCTGTGTTGCTCCAGAAATCCAAGTTTAAATGATATCCGGAATTTAAGTTAAGCCGTAACAAACAATGGTCAAGTCAATGAATGATTAAACCTTATATGATATGATTGGAATAGTTACGGTAATATTAAATATAAACATGGGGTTAAATCAAGATACATAAAAAACCTTTGGCTTAAAGGAAGAATGTTTGTTATCGGAAGCTTTTGTAATTTAAATTAGTATGACAGAAGGTAAATTTTACCCTGAAGGCGTTTTAACCAACTTTCTAAATTTGTACTGATTTAAAGTAACATAAGCATCCACGTGATTTAAAACTTTCTTTTCGGTGTACATAAACGCTTTTTATGTTAAAAATTGTTCTTATCATTTATATGCATTTTGCTATTATTTAACTTATGATTGTTTTTAACTATCATTCATTTCATATTGAATGCTATGCTGTCACATATTTTAGAGCCATGCATATTCAGCATTTCACATCTCAAAGGATATTCTTAAATGAGTACTTTTATAAAACGTTTTATTTGCTCTTGTGTTTTCTAGCATTCCAAATGCAATAATTATGTCGTCCAAAATGCACTGTGTAAGGAAAATTCCTGGATATTACATTTGGATGTATATTTATTTATCTTTTTCATCTGACTTCGACTTAATGCCTACTCAAGCGTGCGTTCAGAATAGAACAAGATAACAGAGCCGAACTCGGAGAAAGTCTAACACAATAATGAACTGGCCACCACTATTTCTCTAACTAACCAGTTTCTTCTCCGGTCCTACGAGAAAAAGAAGTCCATTTTCTTTATTTTTCTTTGATCTCTGATGTTATTTTGAGAAGTCCGAAAAGTCGAGGAGCTTTCCGTTTGCTCTTGCTCTTCGTTCCTTGCTTAGAGTGGGGCCATTATTCCAAGTTCCGCGTCCTCGCTCATTCGCCAAGTCTGGCCCAAATTTATACCAATAAATTATTTACAATAAATAAGCAATGCTTTTCGATATATCTTGGGTGTTAAGCTGGCATTGATACATCTACTATCAAAGATAAATCATTCCGGAATAATTTTTGTTCACAATACGATATTTCTTTGGAACTCATGTCGCAATATTACAAAAATCTATCATATTCTTCTACGAGTAAGAGTGGGCATTATTCAACATTTTCGGTTATCACCTATCACCTTTTCGAGGTCGAGTACATAAGCGCACATTCAGTAAAACATTTGTTAGCCAAGTCCATTAAACACCGAAAAAGATTTCGTTAGTCGAAAAATTTGCAATATGTGTTGGGGATAACCTGTATCTACGGTGTCATGTACCAAAAGAGAAATTTTACCTTCCAAAGCATCAACAGCAAGATCTGTTGAATGTTTCGCGCTGATCGAATATATTTTAAAACAGTATGATGTCCAACTTTTGAAGTAAGATAACGAAAAATTATGGGTAAGGAGAACGGCTCAAGATCACAGTTTTATGACTTATTTATGCAATGTTCTTTTACCAAGGAATTCATCGTATCCTTCTTACATTAAAATCTACAGGAACAAAATATCTTCCAGTATAGTGATTAGGAATACTTCTTATGATATCTTTCTTTTATTTATTCTTTATGATGCTTAGAATTGTAACATTGGTGGCATAAGGGCGCTAAAGTTGAATTCCAAACAATTGGCCGCAATTCCTTAAACATCGTAATACTTGCTCCGTTTATTTGAGTTCAGGTCAGACATTCATACTTTGGATGCACTAGCATTTTATTATCTGTTACTCAGTCTTCTGTTATAATATATCGTGTTAACTTCTAACTTTCAGATATGTCTGAGAAATTCGAAGTAGATATTTATTTAATTGAGAAAATACGAGTAAATGAGCTCTGAATTACGAAATTAGTAATTTATATGGTTTAATCTACTGTTTATTGTGTGTATTTGATTCGGAATGTTTTGATCCTTTATTGAGCAAAAAAATAGACAAATCTGCTGCTGTTATATAAACAATAAATAGCGACACGACTGAGAATCGAGCTCTAGTATCTTACTTCCAAGTAGATATTCTAACTAATAAACTACCTTATGCTTTTCCCTCATAATTTTTGATTTTTATTTTAAAAGGATCTCCGGCGGTCGTCGGTGCCACTATATGGAACGCCACTCGCCTTAATGAAAGAAAGTTGATTCACGGTTGTTAATGCATTAGAGGTTTAAAAAACACTGCGTTTACCGAATGTCGGCAAGCGGAACTCGCATTTAGAGACGAACGGGAATCTCCAGATTAGCGATTTAAAGGGAAAATCCATTTGCACATTTCGGAAACAATGCTTCCATTTTCAGGGGCTCCTTAATTGGAGTTAAGATAGATAATAAACTGACTTTGAAACATCACATGTTATACTTAACATCGATACTAAGAAAATTAGCATATAAGTTTTGCCTGCTTAATGTTAGAACATTATATGTAATATATTATGCATTGGTGCAATATGTGATAACATATGGTATTGTGGTCTGGTGAGGAGTAAGAAATACATTTATGAAACCAAATTTTACATCACAGAAGTTGATAGTAAAAAGAATCATAAAAAAACCAAAACTTTTTCCCACAGTAGAGCTATTCAGAGAATTTGATATTTTGTCTCTTGGTATAATCAGTAGCTGACAGCATCTTACAGCCTGATATTATGTGCTGGATAGTCTTGGGTGCACTCATACATTATTCTTATAACAGTAATAATAATTATTGTTCTTATTCTTATCTAATATACTTGTAAAGTAACATATTCTAATCTAATATAAAATCCTAGTAAACATTTCGTAGATTCTTAATCAGTCCCGTTTTTGCGCTCTTGTTCACTTTCTCCGCCTTCCGGGGAATTGTAAGCATTAGCGTCTATTACTATTCTAACTTAGCGAACCTTTTTATGGGGAATAACCGGTAAGAAAGAGAATAGAATAGTAATGGGGCATTCGAGAGATTTTTTTGTTCCACCTTAATGAAAACTGTTTAATCTAACGCTGTCCTTAAATCACTCCTTTTATTACCTCCGCGCCTTTTCGATTCATTACTCATTGTGGGCCAGACAAACCTTTCCATTGAAAATAGAGCGGGAGTAGAATGGTTTAAATTGAGGGGAAAAGGGAGATCGAGGGAAGAATGCCAAAGCAAGGATACAAAGGAGTGAGAAGCGGTGTTTTGTGTAGGATGAAGAATGAAAAGAAGGAAATTCTGAGTACGTAAATGCGAAAAAGGACTCGACGAAAGAAAAGTGGAAGAAACGATCGAGAAAGCGGCCCGAAAAGGGAATTAGGAGTGAGGAATGGACCGAGAAAAGAAAGAACTCAAGCAGTGGTACAATATATTAAAAGAAAGTCGACAGCCCTTCAGTTATTCCCAGAATAAAAAATTCCTGAGTTCCTTGCTATGCACCTCTTCACTTAAAATGAACGATATTGAAAAACTGAGGCATAGAAGTACTCCGAGGGAGTCTCCTGCATGGGAGGAAAACAGTTACGTTTTTCATAATTAAGACTAAATAATCCAGGACTCGCTAGAGATTTACTCCGAACTCACTTGGACGAAAATTTATTCCTATCATTATTTTTGGGTTGCTAAAAGATAACGTAAAAATTACGTAACCAAGTCTCTGAAGCCTACAATTCCAAGAGTTAACTACCACGAGAAATGGAGCAGAGTGAACTGAAGAATTTCGGATTTTTTCCACGTTACACTTTTAGTAAACGAGTAAAACAATGAGAAATGTTGCATATATTAGTGAATTAAATAAAATATCTTTAAATAGTAGTTTTTTCAAGCTATTTATGCCTCAAAACCAAAAGAATGTGCAAAATGCTTGTGATTATATCATAGAATTTTTAAGTTATCAACTAAGGAAGAGACTTTTACATTAAGTGAGACGCATATTGCGCGGAGCAAAGCGACGTTAATATGTTTTAGTCCAATTTAAATATAAATACTTTCTCTTTCTTTAGCCTATTATCTTTGTTGTGCCTAAAAATATAGTTAATTAATGATGGATTTGGTTTGCATTCTGTGTAAAAGAATAAGTACATTATACAAGTAAAATGCTCAATTGTTTTTCCATAAAAGGTGATAAAAAACAGGAAAGCTCAGTACAAAATTAAAAGAATTAAGAATTTAATTAATTAAAAATAAAAGAAATTGATAAGATTTTCTAAATTTATCGTATATCAGAAAACTTTCCTGATTAATAGAGGATACATTTTCAGAAGGAAGAAACCCTTGTGTATACATTCATAGATTTGATGAAGAGACAAAGTATATTGTGTTCGTATTTAGAGATTCTCTGGTGTAGCAGAGAGTTAGCTAGATTGATGTCACTTTTTAGAGCTGAGATCCCTATTTCATGCCATAAACGATGGGTGCATCATAGTTAGGCGATTTCGGCATTGCCGGTGGATGTATACGAACTTGTGACTCTATTTTGTGTCGACTAACTTACGAGCGTATTAATCCCTATTCAAGTCTACTGGCTGGCCAAGTACTTTACTGTCTCCGGCCTCAGTACGGACTTACAGATAACTGAGATTTCTAAAGGATTCTTCGGGAACCCTTTAAACATAGAAGCTAAGCTTCCGAGATATTTCCTCACCGGTATGGCGATTATTGTGCTACAATACTGTGATGTACTCCAAACTCAAGTAGTGTTGGATGTTTGTTTTTTCCTTCTCCTAGTTTTGTATATTCCTTGTAAATGGTATTTTTTGCTCGTAATGTGATTTTCCTGATCTCGTGCTGTTTTTCATTGGAACGTCACGTGATATTCCTTGGACTCCTCGTGTTCCAGTCGTTTTTCATTTTTACTCCGTTCACCATATCTAATTCGAACTTCTATCTTCCTATGTCTTTATGTTCCCGTCAAACCTAATCGGCACTCTTCCTAATTCTGCATAACGCAACACACCACAGAAACACTCGCGGTTAAAAGTTCCTAAAGTAGAATTGCTTTTGGGTATATCATCTCCGGGGTAAAACAGGGTAACCATTGAATGCTCCTTCGATGTAGATATGTAAAACAGTCATTATTAATTGAATCGATTTAGTTATTTTTTCTTTCTTTCAATTTGTTCGGTATTTACGTCGCAATATCCTTGTTCATCCTGCGGTTAATTGACTTAATTAAATAATTTTATTCGCTGTTTTTAATAACAGTTTTGATGTCCATTTGAAGCAAACAGAAAAATAAATTCTGTGCGTTTATTTCTTTGCTACTGCTCTAACAAACCCTTTTTTACGCCAACAATTTACAAAATAGATAAATTAAGATAAATAGTTTTACACCGTAATCAGCTATCGGCATATATTGAAATCGATAGAATAATCGATAAAAATAACTTCAGCATTAATCTAAAATTTTTGTTAAAAACATCCAGATATGAAAAATTTTGCTGTCACAACACTTTAACAATCAGTTATTCACAAAAATCTAACCCGAGCTTCACCTACACAACAAAGTTCTCCAGACATATTTGGGAAGGCAAGAGGATGCTTTATAGATTAAATTGCGATTTATCCAACCAACCTTTGCAAGAGCTTAAAATTAGAAGCTGTTAAGCAACACCTCCAGAGGACCATATCCGACATATCTGCGACCTACCAAACCATCGGAAATTTTCCAAAACTTAGATGCCAAATATTATTTAGATTTACCCTGATAAGTAGCTAAAGAGTCGCTAAACTCAGAGAAAATTGGCCGAAGAAGTAGTCAAAAAAGCTTTGCGTCTGTAAGTGCTGCATTAGTTCAGAATTTACATCATAAATTAAATATACAGTATATATATTTTGTCTTTCTTCAACTTAAAGTAATGCTATTGAATTTAAAGTTAAGTCAAAAATGTTACAATAAGAGTAGGTAGAAGAGAGTAGGCGTAGAACATGTTCCAGTATATGAAATGTCGTGATAAGAAGGAAACAGTCGTAAGGTTAAGCAAAATATCGCTAAATTGGCAACTACGGTTGCATTTTAAGTCCCGAAACTCGCTGCTCCGGGCAACAGCCCCCCTCAGTGTCTTGCTCTGACTCCGAAGACTCATTTCGCAAAAAAAACCTTCAAATATTTAACTTGAATATTGACTATTCAATTTGTAGCCCCTGGCCTCATCTTTAAATGTTTACGATATTATGTAGAAAGACGAAAGTGGGAATTTTTGGGAAATTCGAGTTCTTATTCTCGAATGTCGAAATTTCCAAAAATGTCGGAATTCGCAAATCCTGGAACTAACGACCTCTCCTCACCTTCCCGACTTTAAGATCGAGACCCCTCGGAATAAGAAGAAGAAAAACGTACACGAGAAACCAACCGAACGAGATAAAAGGAACGGTTGAGAGAGAAGGGAAGGGGCGTCGGCGCGAATACACATTTGTGCCCGGAGAAGGGACTGATTGGCAAACAGCCGAGGGAGAGGAGGAAGACAGCGGTTGTGTGTAAATAGCTTCCAGAGAGGGAGATATTGGGTGGCAGAGGCGCGGGGGCGGGGAAACGTGTAGTCAGACGGGAAGACAAGGAGAAAGTTAACGCGAGAGACAGTCGAAGACACGGAAGACGGAAAGGTAAGCACAGGAGATGTGAAGTATCTCTCAGCGAGGGTATCGAAGAACGTGTTACGCGAAGTAGGGAGTGGAATAAGAGGTAGTGGCTGGGTAACACGGCCTGGCACTTAAAAGGGAGGGAAGCGATGACAAATTGAAAGTGGGAGGGAAGGATTGATAAGGGAGGAGGAATTTGGGGAAGCAAGAGCATGAAGGTTGATTTCCGCCGTTTCTCTTATTATTCGTTAATTTCTGCGAGCTGAGGGTTGAAAGGGAACCTAATGGCCGACGTTGTAGGTATTTTGTCATGGATTCCCTCGAATAACTTTTCTCCCTTTCCCCAACGCCATTCGAAATTAGGTAATCTGTTTCATCTTAGCAGCAATGATAGAAGGAGGAAATAATAGTTGGCATAAGTCCTCAAAGACAATAAATAGGATTATTTGAAAGTATTAAACTAATAAGCCAGTGATGAAAAGATAGGTCGGGTCAATGGGTAAATAGAGCTAATAGGACTGAAATGGGAGATATGTCACTTATTGTATAACGTTAATGTTTGTACAACCTTTATGATGTGAAATAATTGTGTTATTACATTATTATTGAATCAGAGACTTATAAAAAAAGCATGGTTGACCTTAAATATTTATATTTTATTAAAATGATACATTATCACCAACATGTGATGACACATAGAAACAATGGTGAAAAGAAGATGTAAAAGCAGTTATACAGCAACATGAGTTTTTCAACTTTAGACATGAGGAAAACAATATTGGATATGGGAGGTTTATTAAATATTTAGCCCAAGTCTAGTTTGAACCTAATCTTTTACACGTTTAGTCCACAATAGGAATGTGAATCAAGCTTACTAGGTAAAATTAATAGCGAGGCAGTTTGCTCTGTCTTTCCTCACGGAGCATGAATACTGTGAGTGGAAAAAGTCCTCTAACTGTAGCCCAATGACTCAATAAATAACACTTACCATCTCATTAAACAAGAATGGTCAAGATGAAGGCCATTATGCAGTGTAATTCATTCCTAAGTAACATCCTTATTATCACAGCCATAAACAAGACTGAGATAGAGGTAGATAAAAGGTATATTTTTTGTACTCAGCAGGAAATAAAATAGATTTCACTTATCAAGATATGGCAGCAGGATATTCAATCATCCATGATAATAAACCATTGTAAGTAATATAAAAATATCACAAATCCTCTGGCTCCTAACTTGCATAGAGCAGTAGTTCCATTTGTCTGTCACCTAGCTAAGTATGCCATTTGCGGTAATGGACGTCACTCAATAGAGTCAGCATTGCAACGCATCATATGTGGGTGAATTACCATTACAAGCGAATTGCACAATCTGAAAAGATCTGTCAGCGAGGACCCCTACGAAATCTCGCCATGCATTCCAATACTGATCCCAGTAGACGAGATGAGGATTTCATTAGTTGAACCTATGGAAAGGCAAAATTATAAATTTTCAATTCAGGCCAAGATTTGAGAATATGCGCGTATGTGTTCAAAATCCACGTCCTCTATTAAAACTATTTTAACTATTGAGGACCTGAATACCCATTCTTTCATTTCAAATTTCATTAGAAGACTAGAAATTTCATTGAAATTGATGCCAAAAAAAATAAAACTTGATGCCATATCATAAATCGTCACTATTATGTACACTAAGATAATCTTACCATATCACGTATATGTGGGGTTGAAGAATTATAACACGTTATGATCCAAAGTTTAGCCAGTAGCATTCTGAGGGGTTGCGCATCGAGAGTAAAAGAAATAGAGTACTTTTCCCTAATTCATCCTCTCCTGGTATTGCTGTGCGATTTGGGATCCTCACGAAGTAGGATTAACATCCCATCTTGAGATGGTTCAACGTAGGGTAGCTAGGTTCGTTAAGGGAGATTTAACAGCAGTGTTTCGGCTATGATATAATCTCTCGGATGGAACTCGCTTAGTGGTAGAAGACTTGAATACTGTAGGAAACTTTTCGATTAGTTTCTCACTACGGATCTCGGGGAGGTGATAGTTTATTTTCTCATCCCAGCTTGTAACGTACGCAATCTTCGAAAGAAAACAGAAAGGCGATACAGGGAAATAGTCGTCAGTACGGATAGTTATTTCTGGTCGTTTTTCCCGTGAAGTATTAGAGAAGCTAATAGCTTTCCAGGTTAGTTAGGGATATAGGTGTTTTACACCCCCTGCCACGCGCCATTGGCGGTTTGCAGGGCTTAAGTGTAAATATAAAAGAGTTTTGGTAACTTAGTATGTAAAGGCGAGCACTTAGGAAAAATCCCAAGGAAAAATGGACATGGAAAAAATTCTGGTTCTTTGAGACTTATTTTATCCCCGTTTTTCCATGGGATGAATTTGTTTTGATGAAGAGATACACTTTATTCTCTGTTTGATCTCTGCCATGTTTAGTGCTTATGGAAAATCTCAAATGATACTTCACTACCAAACGCTATCGTATAAATCAATCGATAAAGATGCATTCACGTTAGAGAATATTCCTTGTATTTTCTGAAATGTTTGCAGCTGTATACTTAGAATGATATTTTAAAAAACAGTAATAAAATTCCATCATTAGAATAAGTAACGCTGCANCAAAAGATATAACCTTAATCGAGGAAGCATGAATTTTCTTTTGATTTAGGACTATCTTACGCTTTCCTTGGATTCAATACGTTTTTTTCCAAACTTTGGCCAAATTAAAGTTCAATCAATCTGCACTATTGTAGACCACACACAGCATGTGTACTTAGAATGATATTTTAAAAAACAGTAATAAAATTCCATCATTAGAATAAGTAACACTGCAAGTATTTAAATTGAGGGCAACAAGCATTTAAGATTTTATGGATAAAAATTTACGGAATAATGCTTTATAAAACGTGTGAGATCTTCTTTTACGTAATGCCAATAGGTTTTTTACTTTTATGAATATCTTTCCATAAATTTCCATCCGCTAGAAACATAACGTCACTCTCATTACATCCTTGGCAGGACTAGCTTTAGTCTGACGCAAGTGAAGTATTCACTTCCGAGCGCTCTTATTTAGGAGAAGCCAAAGACATTTTTTATCATTTATCCATTCACAATTACGTATTAACATTAAAGATATTCAATTCTTTGTATAGAGATTTAGGCTCTTCTTTTCTGAATATTTTATTGCAGTAAAAGAGGAGACTGGCCAACTGAGTCGACTATTATTCAATTTGCATTCAAAATGTCCACGGTAGATTTATAATGTGAAACGTTTTTAGTGCTTTAACTTATTTTTTCGCGTTAACAACATTTAATAAACATATCACATTCCATATCTTGTGGAGCAGGTCCTACGTCTAAAGCAGCAAAATCATTCCAAAGCAGATCCTGACCCTCGAAGTTGAATTCCACTGTTATAAACACTTTTCTATTCCAAGGATAAGATTTCAATTTTCACGCCATGAGTTGACACCATCTGACGAGGGTAAACACTTTTCGGACGACGAAAATTAATAAAATTCACAACCTACGGAAAATTTTTGTTCGTGGCTCCTGACTCGAGGTCTTATCCATGGTTTTTATAGAATATTTTAAGTTCAGTTTTTTATTGAAAGTCACGGGTTAGGAGATAGCAACTGGCTCGCATTAAGGTAAGGACTTATTCATTCAGTGCAGCTAATGGGTGGCGGTTTTTACAGATTGTTTTTTATTTAAGGTCGCAATCCCTGATTGTGGAAGATAAGAACTTTCGGATATGTTTCAGTTTTAGTTGAATCTTAAGGTTATTTAATTTAAGGATGTAGAGAGGGTGTTGTATTTGTATCTGTACATTGTGAATCTGTATTGTATATCTGTACATAGGAAGAACTATTGTGATATCGGACGTTCAAAATTTCATACATTCTTCTGCTTTTGAGCCTATACATTCTCTTTAGGTAGTATTTGTCAGGTATGTCAGGTGGGTGATGCATAGGTGAGCATCGGTTGGGTTATAGATAAGTATGTTATGAGTTTAGTGTTTATGATTGCCTGCGACCTGTCACAGACATTGATATCTTATGGGTTCTAGCAGTAGAAAAATATTTATAACATTGGAATTCAACTTCGAGGATCAGGATCTATTTTAAAAAAGTTTCGCTGACTTGGAATTTGGACCTGCTTTACGGAGCCACGAAAAATATTACTAGTAGTGTCTAGATTCCGTATAAGGCGAATTCGGTTTTCGTTGCCTTTTGAATGTTGTTTCCAATATTGTGCTAACACTTTTCGGAGGAGTTGAGACTGATATTGATATCTGGACGTCATAAGAGGAAAATATGGACGAAAGAGGAAACAAGAGGCGGGAAAAAGCGGTGGTGAAAAATACGAAGAGAGGGTACGTTCCCCTTTCAAAATCCTGAACGCAGGGTTTTCCACTCCGCTTTGAGCGTGGATAGGGCTCAGAATTCTAATTTTCAACCCTTAACGTCTCCTCCACATGCCGTTTTTAAACTAAAAGGCCATCTCTGTACTGCTGTGTGCGCGCTGGTTTGTTCAAATTAGAAAGGGATGTTACAGGAATATTAAGTTCCTTCCTCTACTGCCTCTCCCCCGGTACAGCCTCGCATCCGTAGCCGTGTGAAAAACGCCGTCTTGGTCGCACGTTTCAAAGGAGCACGGTTCCCTTCCCGCTGTTGCATTCCTTATCACTCCATCCCACTTCCCTTTATCGCTGCAGAGCGTTCTTATAATTGCTGCAGTTCCGCGATAAAGCTGGCAGCAAAATAAAGGAGCACCGCACCTACATTTTGCGTGTGCATTTTTCATTCGGTTTTTAATTGAAAAAGTTTTCCCCGATTGCCTCCTCGGGGCTATAATTTGTTCTAATCGAGTAAAGGCCCAACGGGAATGGCCGTTGATACTTATAACTTACGCAGCTTTTTATATTTATTTGTTTTTATGAAGTGGATGCTACCAAGTTACATTGATTAACGATCTGGTATCTGGTTTTTCCATACACGAGTATAATTTGGCATCACTTATGATTAATTGCACAGTTATCTTTTTATTATTCAGTCATTACAAGAAGAATTTATCTATTATAAGCGAATCCAATGGTTTTAATTGAGTCATCACTCACGCTGTAAAGATTTTCATAGAAGAAAAAAAACTTTTTTCATGTTGTGAGCATCCTATTTGTTTCATTTGCCTTTCGGAGATGCTCAGATTTCTGTTCTTTTTATTTCCTACAATCTTTCCCCTCTTATTTCAATCCTTTAAACGTTTAATATTATTTCAAAAATATTAAACCGTGATTTAAAGAAATATCCAATTCAAGTGTATTTGTGTCGGTGAAATTATTTATCGATTTTATATTTGACGTAAACACCTCCATATTTTCCATACCAAGTTTCCATTCAGGTTAGATTAGATTGAAACAGTTCTCTAATCTAATCTTTTGTTATTCTAATCTATAATCAGTTAAGAACACAGTTTTTCAATTAAGCCTCTATGGAAGAATGTGTGGCAAACAGCTTCATCAGCCTTGAGTTTTACTGACCTGCCGGAAGACCAAAGGCAGCTGATAACACAGTAGAATAAGCTCTACATTTCAGAGGCCGAACAAAAAAGTGAAATTTAGAATTATTGAGCAATTTGGACTTAGGCAATTACTTCCCCTAAAATAGGCGACTTAAAAGTAGTATCAATATTTTCAGTTTTGAGGATCAATTCTAAGAATTTCAATATTTGTAGGGAAACTAATCGATTTCATCATCCGTTTACCGGCATAAGATATTGCATTTAAGAATTGAACTAAGACTTGTAAGGGAATTTCATTTCATGGAATAAAATTACGAGAAGATCCGAAGTGTTTCACGTTGTTCCTTAAATGATATGGTAAAAGTTTTACATTTTACTCTTTTCTTTATTAAAGTTAAGGTTGATGGCCTGAAAAGAGTACAAACGTATTTCAAGTCAATTTTAATTTATTATTAATGGTGGTGCGTGCACGGAGTTCAAAACTAATTAACAGTATTACGTTTGATATTCAATGAGTATACAGATCCACGGCTAAAACTATGATCCAAAACCCATCTGTTTGAATTGATGGATCAGCAACCAACACCAACCGTTTTTTAACTTTATCTACCTTTCCTTGAATGAACTTTAGTTTCTAATACAGAAAGTAACCAAATAATTGTTTCAACGCTCATCTTAAAAATATGCGATGGAAATGTAGCTTCGTTTTTTTAACTGAAATCTCACGTAAATATTTGTTAATATTTTAGAATAGAATACCGATGCCCTTACCCAAAAGATATAACCTTAATCGAGGAAGCATGAATTTTCTTTTGATTTAGGACTATCTTACGCTTTCCTTGGATTCAATACGTTTTTTTCCAAACTTTGGCCAAATTAAAGTTCAATCAATCTGCACTATTGTAGACCACACACGGCATGTGTACTTTTGTATTGGGAAGAAATTGAATGAGTTTTCCCAAATACCTATTCTGGAATGGTGCAATGTGCATTTGATCTCTTTTACATGCATGCCACTGATAAAGTCGAGAGGACTACTGCGCCAATTTGGACGGCACTCGCGCACTTCTTCTGCCTCTAGCATTTGCGCGTGCTGTATTTCCTCGGCTCTGAAGGGTGATAGCTTAAGAAAAATAGAGGACTAGTGAACCCATTTTACTTCAGCGAGAAAAACAACTCTAGGCGTGTGCCACTTACTGGGTTATCTACTTCTTCCTCGCGGCAATCTTGGGAACTAAAATTGCCATTCCTCTCTCGCGCTCTTCTGTTGTCCTGCCGCAGGCAACTGCGTAACAAGGTCACTCGCGTAGTAAGTGAGCAATTTGAAAACAATCCACTATCTAAACCCATTTTCTGTGATGTCATCATGGAAATTGAATAAGAGCTATTCCTACAATCGCACGGTTTGGTATGTACGTAAGCTCATGCTTCCAATTTTGGCTTTTACATTGACGGCAAACAATTTCACGCTGAAATCGAATTACAGGTACTACAATGTGCATTTTTTACGTGGATGTTGTTAGTTTGTTTGAAAAAAATTTTCATTTTATTATGTTCGTTGTTTCCTGAAAGAGAATTGGTGTGCACTAGGAAACCACATCGCGTCCTTTATGATGAAGGCAATCCCGGGTTCGATTCAAAATGGGGGCCCCTGAAGAGGCATATGATCTCAGCTTTCGATGCACATTAAAAGAACTGCTACTACAGACTGAATACTTCGTACTTCTCAATACTAGTACTATGACATCAAATAAGCACATGTATTATTATGAGAATTTTATATAAGTCGAAGTTTTATCATGAAATCTAATATATGTTTCAGTTTTAGTTGAATCTTAAGGTTATTTAATTTAAGGATGTAGAGAGGGTGTTGTATTTGTATCTGTACATCTTGGAAGAACTATTGTGATATCGGACGTTCAAAATTTCATACATTCTTCTGCTTTTGAGCCTATNGATGCTTTTTTTATAATTGTTAATCGTGATTAGGATGAATTTGAAGTGCGATAATAAAAAAAAATTCGTCGAGATGAAATTTGTATGCAATACGAATCAAAGTTTATTATTCCAATGGAACTGAGCTCTGATGTGTTAATTTTTTTCTGGGAACTAATCGTAAATTATTCTGTTGGGAAAAACATGGGTCGAATCTGGTTGGGTTGGGTTGGCGGGGAAGTGGTTTTCTATCTATTTTCGTGGCACTGTCACTCATGATCACGCTATGAAATACTGTTGTGGCGATATCTACGAAACTATCACTTCAACGTTAAATCTTTGGTACTAATTTATTCCTAACATGACCTATATTCATAGTGCAGTTGGTCTCCGACCCATTTACCACTGAACCCCTTTTATAATTAAAAATTGGAAGCGAAACTAACACACATACTGATATATGTGACGCAAATTTGAATTTATTAGGTCAAGTATTCTGGGGAGGGATTAGAGCTTGAAAAGCTTCAGTGTAAGTAATATCATATTTTCAACTATGTCTGTAGAAAATGACCTAATTTAATTTTCATTCTCCGAAACATTTTTCACATACCAGCGTGTTATTAATCAATCTCTAACCGTTGCCCCACTAATATGGCTTAGGGTGGATGTAGTACGTGAGTGCTCCAAAAGATATCGGAGAATTGAGTAAAATATTTTATGTCCACATCCTGGAACGTTTGCCCAACACTTTAGCTTAGGTACGCTTTTAGAACACCAAACATTTTAGTCGAAATGCATGAAAGTGCTCTGTAATCGCAGAAAACGTCGTTCGTTGAAGGTCCAGCGATTTTTATTTTTCAAGTAAACAATTGAAAATGGAAGGTTTCATGCGATTTAAAAATTTCTAGTGGATGAGAATTTTCAATATTATCCCTTTACTAAAATTCGATCATAAGCAGAAACAATATTGACTCATTTAACCACATCGCATTATCAAAGTATAAGTTCCCGCCGTTTTTTACATTGTTACAATGTAAAAAAACGGCAGGAACTTAGTTGCCAACCTAATAAATCTTAAATTCGTAGCAGGAGTAGTTATAGCTGCTAAATTAATTAATTGAATCTCTTTAGTAAAGTGGTCTACAAGAAAAATTTAATTTACTGTATTTTAGTTCTTAATAACGATGGACATTTAAAATAATTCTTGGAAACATATAAGCATAAGAGCATAAGCATATAAGCATTCTCGTAAGAGCTGAATTTTCATTGGAAGCATGACTCATTTCATGTATTATTACTAACTATTCTTTTTCACATGTAGAAATCGAAAAAAATGCCGTTTTTTTCCTTATCGGAATGATCAGTATAGTATCGATGAGATGGATGCTATGCTTTATTATTTCCTTGACATGGTAAAACCCAATATTTCGTATCCATGAATTTATGACAGTCTCTTTGTTCTTCTGAACATGCATTCATAAAAGGATTTATACGTTTTTTCACGGATGCTTTTATGTTTGCACACAGTCTGTTCAAGCTTTAAAAACCAGAGCTAACGTATGTTGCAGATAGTTAGCGGCAGTTCTATACGTCATTGTGACTCGAGGAGCTCGTTTACCACAGCCCAAAATCCGCTTTATGTACTACCGCATAAGACTCTAAAAATTAGAACGCAGCAGTACATGTTCATCATAACGAACATTTTTTACTATCCTCCCTGACTCAGCCTTCTGGCGTACATCAATACCTTGACTTTAGAACAAAACTTCCTTTGAAATATGCATTTGCCGTACACAGCAAAGCCCAGCGTAAACGGTTCTTTGATTTTCTGTAATGTTTTTGAGATTTCAAATCAATATCGATAGCTTACTTTAAAACATTGTCCTTCTCTTCTTCTCTAACTGTAAGATATTGAGCAAGTCAATTAAAATATTCCGTTTTGGATGCGGTTCCTTGTTGAGTAAATATCCCGTGGTTCCGTTTATGATATCATCCTTTAAGGTAATACAGAATTCGTTTTGAATATCACAGTACATTTCTACTGTTATAAGTTCCTTTCTCTTGGAATGTTCTTTGTATCTACTAATTAACTACCTTAACACCAAAGAATTTCGTACAAATATATTTTTAATAATTCACATATCTTCTTAAGGGAATCATTCAGAACCATCTCATTTTTGTGCGAATAATTTGAAATGAATAAATCTCCATCACTTTATGCACGCTATTTCTTAAGCACAACTTTTTGGACTATTAAAACCAATTAATGATAATCTCTGCAATTACCTCTCGTTTACATGATAAGTAAATCTTAACGCTCATATTCGACCGATTTGCATTAGTATTGTTCTATACTAGTATTCTGTGATTCAGAAGCGTAGTATTCTTAATGAGACTTGTATTTAATTGGCAGAGAAGCCTTTCGTAACTCTTTTAAACTTGTAACAGTCTCTAAAATAACGCAGGAGAAACAGACTTAACATTTTGTGTCTCGATGTCTCGATCCCAAGAAACTCTAAAAGTTACTCTAAATATGACAATTGTAAAAAACGGTGTATTTTTTATTTTTTGAATAGTGCGTTTAAAGCCAATAATTTTGTTCAAACTATAACCGAATCTTTTGAGGTTATTTTCAAAGAAATTACGTGACATTGGGAAGGAAAAAGAGTCATTTAGATTCTTCTCGTAGTGGTTATATTAGAATTCGAGACCATGCGATAAGAAACAAAATACTAACGGCTGCGCGCAACACAATAGAATATTCATGTCTGAAATTTTCTCCTCTTTTCAGGGGAATTCCCTTTCTAAACCAGGAAAATATGGACGAACGAAACAAAATTTTGCTCCTTTCGCCTTATTTCTTTTGAGCGGAATGATATAGTTTACGGAGGGTTTTTTTGAAATACGTCTCCACTATAAAGAAAGTGAAATATTCGAAAGAGAAAGTTATTGTAAAAGTAAATAAAATAAATTTATTTCCAACTCACATGAAAGGAATTGCATTAAATCAAAGAGGAGGATTTGAGAATGGATGTGACTAGTCATGGGTTATCAAAACAATTACCAGAAGCTGGCCAAATATAAAATTATTCAACAAGGGCGAGAAACCGAAGGTTCCACCTAACCTCATTTGTTAATTGTGCCTTATAGAGATATATAGATCTTTTAAATAAACAAATAAATTTATCTATCTATATATATAAAGCAGAAATTCTGTGGGTTTGTGTGTTTGTGGGTTTGTGTGTCTGTTTGTTTGTCCGCGATTGGAGTCCACGCCGTTTGTCCGATTTGCATCAAACTTTGCGTAGGTGTTCTCCGTGAGCCGGAAGGAAGTACTGTCAACTTTTCATTTGCAAAATTTGCTGGGTTTGAACCAAGATCGTTCAGATAGATTTCCATAAGAAATACACGTATAGTTCGATTTTATCGGTTGCAGACTTTATTTATTTTGCAAAATTAAATTAGAAGGAATGGTCGTATAAAATCAAGATAAGTACCTAAAGAAGGAAAATTGAATATATATTCTTATTATTGTCGTAAAATAAAGTTTTCGTTTCGAAATTGCGAGAATTTAGATAAAATATGCGAATAGTTTGTGAAATTTTGAGGTTGTAAACAACCCGTCCCCCTGACGACCAATGCGATTGTTGATTCCGAGTTCATGCATTTTCCCATAAGAATGCATTTGTATGTTAGCCCGTTTAGAAGAAAATGACGATATGAAGAGGATGAAAATTTTCAGAGAATTTAATTATATCAGTCACGAACAATTTGTAGTGATGAATCGCAGGGGTAAAAAACATACGTAGCTCCATAATGAATTAATGAAGATGAATGAGTAGATTTCGGCTTCGAACTTTGATTAGAAATGTTTGTTTTCGATAACCAGTCTCATTAACCTAAACTAAGATACTAGATGTTATTTTCCCTTATGTACAAATATGTATACTGTATTTAATCCGACTTCTATTCCCCGTTGAGAATGAACGGGCACTTCAGCTAGTAAATAAATAAATAAATAAGTATATATAGTATAAATGTATCTATAGTTTTTATTGGGACTTGGAACCATTAGCTAAGGAGTTAGGTTACCATCTTATATATGTCATGGAGAGCACAATTACAATCAGGTTAATTTTTTAACAATTTAAGTTAACATTTTGAAAGGCAAAAAGATAAAGAGCGAAGAATGGCTAGGAAGATGATGTCTTTGATTGATGGCTCAGATTTGTCTCAAGAGCAGTTACCATATACATACCCATAGTAAAATATTCTACATATATTACCCTTTTCCTCGAAATTGAATGTTTTTGAATGCATATTTCGTCAAACTGCTTCACTGTGCTCACGATCGGGAAGTATGATAACGCAAGTACTGCAAATTATTCAAAGGCCTTTTCTTAGGAAGATTTACCTTGGAATGGAGCCTGAATTTCTGAACGAGTAGAAAGATGGCGGAAATCGCACGTAAATTTAAATACGTCTGGGATCAATCCTAATTGCTCCATCCTGCTTTCGAGCTAAAACCGGAAATTACGGATACCTCTGCGTTTAATATTACACTAAACGCTAGAAATAGGCAATCCAATAAAGTTCCTTTCACTTTGCTTACTAATGAGGGATTAGGTATCAAAACGTCTTTTTAAAATTTTCTCACTTATGTAAGAAAAGCATATAATTAAAATGACCCTATTTTAATCCCTCTAAAACCCCTTCTGATTATCAGATGTCGATCACAATTGGTTCATGTACGTTGGTATTGGTATATATTGTTCTATAAAGCAAGAACTGACTACGAGAAAATATGTTAATCTGTCGAACATTATAGGAATTTTTGATGCCTTAAGAGAGACAAAAATAATCCAAACAACTGTATTTCATCACAAAAGATGATCAACGTATGTTTCATGAACTTTAATTATGAGTTAAAGGTATATTAAATCATTCTTGACATTGCTTGGGCACCTTCCATAGTTAAATAAAGTTGACTGGTGTGCTTTTTTCCTTCTTAAGGCGCTAAAATATCCCCTGCCAGCTGACAGTCAAAGTTATAATTTTCCTTGCAAAACCTCTTTGTTATCGAATATGTAACGCAGATTCCAAATTTCTTTGACATTCGATTAACAGATCGGATTCTAGGGGGGTCCAAATAGGGTCAGAATAATTACAACCACCGAGTATTTCGCGAGAAACTATCTCTGTGACAATTTTCTGGAATTGAAGCCTTCGTAATTGATTCACCCCCTTAATCTACCGATACTCTCCAAAGAATAGAGCGGAGTTAATTAAACCTACTACTTAAAAGGACTGTCAGTTTGAAAGTTTATAGATGGGAAATTGAGTGTGAGTTGATGAGTTCGTGTTTCTTGAGAGACACCAGGAAACTATCTCGAGCAAATTAATCCGTGAATATTGTGAAAAAGTTTCTTCTTTCTTGTCGAAGACGAGAGACAATCATCGTCCGAATGTCTTATAGAGAACCCAAAAAATTTCATTAAAGACTGAAAATCTTACTTGCTATACAGTGTAAAAGTATTCTACAAATATTGCTCAATCAAAGAGAACTAACATGAGTATGACATGGGCGTTAGACCTCCTTATGTGTATGCAAGGAAAAGTCTCACCGCATAGAAAATAAATGGCAAGAAATTAGACACTTGTGTGCAAAAGGTAAATACGATAAGAATCTTTGTTCATACAAAACATATTCGTTTTATTCTTTCTCTAAAACTTGCCTGCAACTCACGAAGTTGATTTAATTATAGATATTGTAGGGCGAAGAAAGCATATATTTAAACAACATGAACTATGAAATAAAAAGAATAAATTGCACATTTTCAAGACTTTCTGAATAAAATAAAACTTTAACCGTTTGTTCGCACATCATTATAAAGTTCCACAAATGCACGCTCACGTCCGTGAATTTTGCTAACTTTCAGTTATTCTCATAACGAATCCCATTCTTAACCATGAGGTTACGGTAACACTGGACAAAAACTTGCCATATATATCTGATATAGAGGAGATACATAAATATTCTCTAATGGGTTTATTCATTTTCAGATTACAAACTGTTTAACTAAAGTTTTGATTTCGTAGTTTCTCATTTCGATTGGACGAGGAAACAAATGAGGCCAAGTCCTGATTAACTGATAAGAATACACAAGGAAAAGGGTAAAGGTGACTTGTGCACGTAAAAGCGTGCACATAGCATAAATCCCATGATAGAAATACTTTAATATGGGAAAATCAAGGGAAGATTAGCAGTGAGAATATTTTGAAAGTTAATTATTATCGTCTTGAAATACGGAAAACATTTTAAAGTATTTCGTTGTCAGGTTAATTCAGTTACTTTTTGTGCATTCGTAAAAGCTATTCATGAGGATAGTTAGGATAAAATGATATTCCTTATCGGTTAAGAAATAAGATTATTTTATCAGTTAATAGGCAACACGACAGAATTTTTAGTAAACCGTGGCGCTCAGACGGGGCATGCCGCGAGATCGAAAAAGCCATCGCAATCCCAGGGTAGCCGGTGAATCGAAACAGTTTCTTCACATTCTGTATTTAGAAACCTTAGATATTGACGTGGTATAAGAGACTTGATAGTTTGGCGCCGTTTTCCCAATTGCTTTCCTCACTTTATCTCAAAAATTGGCCGAAAAAGGTGTCCTCCATTTTGTTGCGTAAAATGAGCAGAGGTCCATTTTTTAACACAAAACTATAACGAATCAAAAGATCGGAAACCATACTAAAATATGACATAATCGGATTTTCCATCAGTTTCTTTTGTTTACGACTGAATCGCAGTAAACTTGAAAGTTTTTCAGAAAAAACCGAGAACATTCCTTTCTATGAAAATTGCCCAAGTTTGACACCCTTTATATTTTTGACGCGCTCAAATAACGAAGAATAAAAGACATAACAACAAAACTCAATCCTTTCTAAATACCTATGCGAAGTTTCACGATCCTCACTCTAAAAAAACCATTATTGACCTCTTGGCCTTTTTTCGATTCTAGCCCACTGCGTCGGTCTGATTCTTTTTACTTCGGGAAGCCTTATTTACAGTCAATTATTTATTGCTTAATTTAATACGATGCAGTGCATAAAACTTCCAGTATTAAACATAAACAATTCTTGAGTAATATAACAAAAGAAAGACAATGGAAAAGGATATGAATCAGTCCCTTAAAATTAAATATTGCACTAGGACTTAAATTTTTATTTATGCACCATATCATTCTCTCGATAAATAGAGGGTTAAAAGATGCCGTAAAGGTGAGTCCATGCAATTTTTTTCACATCAGAGTCAAAAGGTTTGTTTTGATCAAAGCGCCAATGCCCACAAAACCCTTTCATCCGATCCCAAAACTGACCTCTTTCGAAATGTTTTTCTTGGTGCTTATTCACGATGTTCGTATTGAGTATGACCGCATGTTAAATTTCATCGGGGATCTAAAAAAATTCGTGTGACAAACGCCTCTTTTCTTCCACCCACAGAGCGACAATCGGATGATCCCGAACTATGGGGTGTGAGGACTTCATACGCCGTTGGAGAACGACTGGAGGTCAACTGCACGTCGGCGCCCTCCCATCCACCTGCCCACATCACTTGGCTCGTCAACGGCAGGCAGGTACTCTCCCGCACACATTTATATAAATATAACTTAATTCTCCGTCAAACCATCGCACCAGAGAAGCGGCAAACGAAAAAATAAAGAATTTCGCCGCCACGAGGTTAAGTGATATGGGATCTACATTGTCCTTTCAAAACTTCCATGAAAAACAAACTCGCCCATTTTTTTATTCCTGCACGAGAGTAAAACAAACGTTTGCATAGCCTGCCGCTGAAGCAACTCTTTTCGTAGCGATGGAGTTTCCATTGTGCGATTATTCACAAATTCAAGATTTTATGTGCGAATCTTTAATAGTAACGTCTCGTTGCTACGCTTGTAAGTAAAATTTCAACATTAATTTTTATCGTTAACTATAATAGAAGGAAGTTAAGGAAAATGAAGGTTCGGTATTGTAGATTTGGTTAACTATCAAAAGGTACTGTAATTTCTTTTAAATATAATTGTCCGAGCGCCTCCTTTAGAATGGAAACTTGATTTCTTTTGTTTTTGAGAGTAGAAGGTAATTTAGTCTGTAATTTTAAGCATTAGCTTTATTTTAGAACTTTATCTGTTTTTTATTCAAGATTTAATAACTTGCAAGTCAAATTCAAGAATAAATCACTTGATATTCTCGTCTATCTACAAATTAGACCGGCCCGAGGTATATCAACTGAGCAGCAAGTCACGTAGGCAAATATTAGATAAAATGTCCGCTTTTAAATAAAATTATCTAAGACCATTTATTTCAAGAGATAATTTTCGTTTTACCTTATAATAATTATCAAATTAACATTTAATAAAATAATGACGTAATTATTAGTCTATTCTTTAACAATAATAGCCTTTCTTTCATAGCGTGGCAACGACTTCCGGAATCAGCACGTTAAGGCTGTTAATACTTGACCCTAACGAAATGAAATAAAAGCAGTGTGGCTGGCACTACTCTTCCACTACATATTACTACCAGGTTTTACCTTAGATACTCATTTTTAAGTCGACCTGTGTCCTTCCATAAAATCTCGGCTGGTAAACTACGGTAATCCACCACTAGTTGTGGACTGAACTCCATTCCTCTCCGTGGCATATGCGGCCCTTAACCGGTATGCCATCGAAGACTGCGGGTCTAGTTATTATAGCTGTTATATTAAAGCCAAGAAAATATATTGATGAATAGAAAGCGAATGCTTCGAGGGTAGTTATCAGTTTAGATCAATTTATTT
Source organism: Ladona fulva (assembly GCA_000376725.2). Lineage (NCBI taxonomy): Eukaryota > Metazoa > Arthropoda > Insecta > Odonata > Libellulidae > Ladona > Ladona fulva. Next base: position 3,095,672 of record KZ308122.1, on the reverse strand, counting down.
AACTTCGTTATACAATTTGAAATCAAGAGTTTCATCAAAAGTTCCAGAGATATCAGAGGCATTCCTGAGGTTGTTTTTTATGATTGCTCGATTTAATTTCATTAAAATCAAGTACAATTTCTTATTCTGGAATTAATTTGTGTAGTAAACAAATCCCATAAATTGTTGAGTACCATATAACATCAAGAGTTTCATCAAAAGTTCCAGAGATATCAGAGGCATTCCTGAGGTTGTTTTTTATGATTGCTCGATTTAATTTCATTATAATCAAGTACAATTTCTTATTCTGGAATTAATTTGTGTAGTAAACAAATCCCATAAATTGTTGAGTACCATATAACAGGTTTGTCCATAAAGAGAAACACACGAAGGTTTACATGGTTCATATAAATTGTCAACTAACGCAATGCGCCCTCCAAACTTCGGCTCGCCCTTATTTCCCCACAAGCCCTCATGTGATTAATTTAATTAGCGTTAATGCATTTTAATTAGCATTATTTGTATTTTCCTCTATATTTTGATGGCAAATTACAAATAATTCTGATGACACTACCACAATTGAACTAAAATTATTCAAACCACCAGCGAGATTTATCTTTGCATCTACATTTAGGCTTACCTTACGTCCCGCTTTTACCGGGGTTCTCCCCTTTTCGAGTAGTGGTCCCGATCGTTTTTTTCATCTTGTCTCCATTTGAATAAGAAACTCCAATTGCGATAAGATTAGAGACACAGAGATAGAAAAGAAAAAAGATAAGAAATATCAATAAATAAGTGTGTATAAACTTCAAATTAACTGAAAGAAAAATTTTGAAGGAAGGTGTCCGTTTTGCCTCGATTTAACATTCTTCAAACGTCAACTCGTCCCGATTTTTCGCCATCAAGATGTGATAACCATATTTATTATAATACTGGCTCATCTAAGGTCATATATCCCTATTATACATGCTCATGTTACCAAAATTCTCGGTAGGATATATTGGAGATAATTTTATTAACTATTTACATAGATACAAAAGAGTAACCATTTACCAGTAGCTTGGTACAGATGACTGGAAAAAGTTTCCAAGTATGTGATAATTTTCAGTTCATGGGAATTACTTTTTTATTTAAGAGTTAAAGTACGGAATATCAACGGAACACTTTATTTATTTCGAAGACAATGCACATCATTCTACATTCATCATCATCATCATCATTATATTACACTTCGGCGAGGTCAGGCCAAAATAGCCACTTTTAAACCTTACCTCTGGAGATGATGCATTGTAATAATACTATACTAATAACCAAAAGTTTACTACACTGAACTTAAATCTAGAAAAATAAGTCAATAAATCCAAACAATCCTGCAAAAATAGAATATTGGCACAAACAGTATTTAAAAATTAATAAAAGTTATGTTGATCATTAAAATTCTAATACATACAACTAGATATAGTTACATGTAAAACACAAAGATATGGGTTGTAAGAATATAGTCCTCAACTGAAGGCTAATGGAAAAAAACCCACGATGCGGGAAAACACCCGAAGAGAAGAGGAGCGAAAAAAAAACCGAAAATATAGATATAATGAATAGACAATAGCTATTGGGGGATGCAGATGAAATTAAACATATTTGTATCATCACGCAATGATGGTGTATCGGCATCGTTTTATATACTGCAAAAAAATTAAGGTTTTTATATATCGATTTCTTACCATTGGGTACCTTAATTTGTAATATTTTTACGTTTTTCTGTACCGTATGTGTTTTATGATTCAGAGTTTTCTTCCTTACGGTTAGTTCCAGGATAATCTCCGTCAGCGTTAAATGGAAACGAAACATGGATGTTTTGGGAGCGTGGGTGTCCCATATCGATATTTTCTGTGCATTATATCTGCCAGCTTCCACATCCCCGTGGAACATTGCTCACGTACTTCTGCTCGCAAAAAAATGAGTTTCCAATTGGACGAACTGTTTAGCATGAAGCTGCTGCTACGATGATTTAGTACTAAGCTACATTGGAAGCGCTTCCTGACGTTTTTGACAATTTTGGATGCTCCAAGAATATTTTTAGTCCCAGGAGTGTCGGAAAAGTTACCTCATCCATCAAAAATGTGCTAAATATTGCGGACACCGGTGTATTTTTTCTTTAGAGCGTACGAGCTCTCTTTTCGGATTGCGAGAATATTTGGATGAGCTCCAGTTATCATAAATACGTGAGATAGAACTTTCCACACCGCTGGAGTGCAATAGGAAAATATCCCATTTGTGAGTTTATTTTTACCGAAATTGCACAGGAATCGTATTTTGATAATACGAACTCAAAATATATCAGTGAGGTACTCATTTTAAGTAGATTTTCATGTCATGAGGATTTCGTTAATGACAAAACTAAATCCATTATGATATTATCAAAACGGGACTCATAATGTTATATTCGTAGCTTTAAATTTATCGTTACTTCTTTCCTAAGCTAAAAATTATGAACTGAGATTTCAATGGGAATCGCTTATAAACATATTCACAGTAAACAGAGCCACATTTTCGAATTCTGTGAAAGCGGCCCCGGGTTCGATTCCCTATGGGAGCCAACGTGCAAAATGGACTCAGTTGTCGAAGCACTTTTAATAATTCTACTATTATTCGAGAGCATATGGAACTAAAATTCGTGGGAACAAAATACTATCATATTGCATATTATGCAAGTGTGATACAATCTGGCAGCAGGAAGGCCATTCGGCCGTTCAAATTAATAACAATTCAACTCCATCTCTATTCATCGTCATTATAATTAGCATGGTCACTCAAAATAAATGGTAATAATGAGCCTTTGGAATCTTAGTTATTACGATATTATTGCTAGGCCTTTAATTTACAGAGGAATGAATGTTTTTCCTTTCATAGTTTGATCAAATTCGATGTTTATTCGATAGTTTAAAATGTATCATGGAAGCCTTTAGAAAGGATATTTCCACTTGTTTAAAATTACATCAATCGAAAATATGAGGATGTGCGGCTCAATTTCCCTTTGTTCGAATTAATTCATCGAAATTCGAGTCCCTTTTATTAATTCGCCAAACAGGGCCGTCCTCGGCGTAGATAATCAAAGTGCCGACGTTGGCTATGGCTTTGTATTTGTCGATCTCATCAATGTGCTGCCTGTCAAAGTAAATAACACGCGTGACCATTTTAAATATAAAGGAAAGGATTTTAAATCTAAATTTTTTAATTTCATCATTTTAATTTCCTGTTTTAGAAATGAAAACAATAATAGCATGATCAGATAAAAACTGGAAATTAACGCTATTAAATGATATTATATACTTAACAATACAAAATTAATTAATACCACAATATTTATAGATGAAGATTTCAAATAATCACCTATTGCATGTTTTCTTACACAATACATAAAAACTCATTACACTCCAAGAAAAAATGAGACAGATTCATGAAATCATTGAATAATTTTAGTATTACCAACATGATAAAGAATCTATTAAAAGAAAGAATTAACTTAAATTAATTTTAGGCTTTGAANTATATTTGGAAGCATATGTAAATGTTCGTACACATTCTAAATTATTTCCCTAGAGATGGTCGGACGAAATAATTATTTTACGACATTACAAATTAAATTAAATAATTATTTTTTTAAATGTTGGTAATTATTTCACTGAAATTCGTAATATTTAACGTGGTTATGTGATCGTTTTTGAATTACATTGCTCTACATTCCGGAGTATTTGAGTACCCATGCTAAATAATAAACCAAGACTCGCAAAATGTGTATAACTCTTATATTAGAGGAGAATAGAGCAGAATAATGTCCTCTTCTATGAAGCCGAAGCACTTTTTTACTTGATAAAACATTCAACTTTCCAGCCGCCGTCTGACGTCATAAACTCCCCGGATAAAGGCTCCACTCCCTAACTCCATTTCTTGGCAAAGCCAGTAGTAACTCATCACTCGGCTAAATAAATAAGGAAGGTGAAGCGCCGGTGAGGGATGAGGACGAGGCTAGAAAGAGTTCTTTCGAACTATATCTCTGGGCCGCAAATAGATGAGTAACCGGAGTTCCATCCCTATCGATCCGACCCCCGCCCACAGGGACACTTCCACTCCGGAAATCTGGGTTCCAGTAACCCTTACTTTGCTCCTTAATCCCCTAACCGTCTCTTCGGTCGCACTAACCTCACGTCTCTACTCACATATCTCGCCATCTCACTCTTCCAATCTCGAAGTCCGATCCCTAGCCGTTTTCTTTCCTTTTCCCGAGCAATGTGCCACTTTCTTCCCGTGCCCGAAGTAAAGGTTTGCCCATACTTTAGGCGTTCGGGATTTGTTCCAGATGGTTTTCGGGGGACCAGGACACTTAACTTTTCCCTGAATTTTGGACGCTTTTTTCCCTACCAGAACTCCTCGAGGAGGATGGGTTTTTTCCTTCTCTGGAACTGTTCCTCGTTTCAACCTCTGAGATTCTGCGTCCCCCTGAGTATTCCAAGGGTTTTTCCTTCGCAAAGGATAGAGGAGAGAACGGCCCATCTCCCCTGTGATTGGATGTATCGAGGATTAGGAGTGGAGATTGCGAAGAATTGTTGACATAGCGTTTGAGGCAGTCGTTGCCGCGGAGTCTTTCTCGGAAAGTTGCTTGCGAGAGGTTGATTTTCGAAGAATTTGCCTTGAAGTATCGGATCCGTAGATCCTTTCTCACGGTAAAACTGTTACGAGCTTTATTTCCTCTACAATGAACACTTTTTTCCAAGAATAAAGAAGATTCTCTACAAAACAATTGATAATCAAATCATAATGAATGAAATTCAAGTGGATGATTTCGTCCTCCACGAGAAGGTCTGAGAAAAGGGTATTTGTCAGTGTTAAAAAAAGGGCTGAATATATGAATTTCAAACAGTTCTTCGAACGCTTTCCGTTTTTGATTTGTTGATTCTTCTTTGAAATCTCGATTCATTCATCATTCCCAAAAAATTTGGGTTTTCAGCCGCACGACTTTCCGTGCTTCGTTACTTACCTTTCCCTCATCTTCATTCACGTTTCCTTGACAAAACCTTTTCATTAGTTTACATATGTTTTTTTGTTAAAAATACTGTTAAAATTTTAAAAATATACCTCTCCGTAAAAAGTAACTTCTGTTATATTGTTGAGACAGTTTTAGGATAACTTAATAATAATTCTCATTAAATCTTTTCTTCATTCCATTTACAAACGGTATCTTTGGAAGAAAGTTCATAAAATTTGAAAAAAATAATACCGCATTTAACATTTCATTTCAATTGTTGTGCTTAATTCTTATCTAATTCACTTATTTTTCTTTGTGAATGATGCATAATAATTATTGGAGATTAATAGAAGATTGGATATCCGATTATATTCATTAATAACCGTGATTTTGCTGGATCTACCCGCTGTTAGCGATTATCAGCATGACCTACACGCAAAGCGTAAAGTATATTTCCTTTTCAAAATGATAATAGTTGTGTTGGAATGGTTGTTTAAAATATAAAACCTCTTTCAAACATAGGGCACCATTGTTGCTTCGCTGTCCCCAGGAAAGTTCTATTGCTTCTTCTCCTTTGTTTCTGTTTAGGATGTATATTTCATACAAAACTTTTTTTTGAGAGATAACTTTCGAAGCAGAAATATTCTAGCTATTTCCATCGCGTGTACAATGATTGGAGAAAAATTTAAGTCTGTAATTGAATCTTACGGAATTTGATTGATTTTGAGCTTGAAAATAAAAGAAAACTTGTGCATTCTAATGAAGAAGTTTACCTAAATATGATAAATTATAATTTAACATTGCAGTAAATAAATTTACATAAAAATATTTTAAACCATGATTCAAACCTGTTTGCTTAAGACTTTATACCATGCAATAAATTTTGGCTTAAAGTAGCAGCTTCAGAACAGTTATATCGCATTGTTTTCAGAAAAACCTCCTCCGATCAACAGTGAAGCTTTTCCTGTGATGAGGAAATGATAATCTGATATGCGAATTGAATTTCAATTACTCATCACGCGAATTCTGCCTCCGAACCTGTAAAAGTGTAACGTTAAGCCGAAATTAATACAGGTATTCATCTAGAAAATCGATTAAAATCTTAAAATATTTTTCAAATTCTTTATTTACAATGCTTGATTTTGTCAGGGAAACTTGTCTAAATCTACACTTCGATGACAAAATTAGAGCGAGAAACCCATACCAGGTTCTTTTCATATAGACTCAAGAAACTATAATAAAATCAGCGAGAAAGAAAAGCAAATCTCATGGTCTTGGAAAGCTCCGCCTAAGGAAATGATAATAAAGAGGCAACTTTGACTTCATCTTCCTTCATGGTTTATGGTCATTAAGCTCGTTCCGGATCCATTATCTTCCTTGCTCGACCTATTATGATACGTTAATATTAAAGAACTTCCCCGAGAGTTCATCCAAGGTCAAATAAAAGGTTGGCCATCGAAACTGTTCCAAAGGACTTGAACTAACACAAGACTTTTGTCGCACGACACGCTGAGGTTCATATTGGAGCCTTTTTCTTAAAAGAAAAGTTTTATGATATTTGAACTGGAATAATTTAATGAATTTCAATATTTATTAAAAATGAGTTTATTGTCTCGTTGCTTCGTTCTCTATTGACCTCTGTAAACACGGAAACCATGAATGATAATAATGGGTAATTTACGTTGAGAATTGAGTAAACATTTGTCTTTCATTAGATTGAAACGAGAAGGAATTGGAATGGCTTTTACAACATAAAAAATATAACACACGTATACACTCTCTGCTAGGACATGCTATAATACAGGTTTGTCCAGGAAATTCGTAATATAGGTCAATAAGTATTCAACCCGAAGGCCGGTTTGAACCACAACCGCAAAGCTATCGGCTACCTAAATCCCTGGGGTGGAGAAGAGGCTTTCTAGGCAAGATTAGGAGTGAGGTAGTTTGCCCTTGCTTTTCTCTATGAGACAATGTTATAAGTGGGAAACTTCCACTTAAACGCAGCACATACTCTATGAATAACACTTTACGAAGCAATTAAAACAAGAGGATAAGATGAGTATCATTACTCGTCATCAGCCACACTTCAGTAGATTTCTCATTATCACAGCCATGGGCTTAGCCAGGATTTGTCCAGGGATGGGGTTTAGCCAAGGAAAATATACTGAATTGCCTATAAGCTAGGGGTAAGATTACTTTCGCCCAAAATCTAATGGAAATAAAAACTGATTTATTTTTATACGTATACGAAGCGAATCTTCAGAGGTCTTTGTTTGGCATGATTACGAGAGGTCATCCTCTTGCATGCCATCGTTTAGTTTTGGCTCTGTTGGGGAGGGGTTGAACCCCTAAAACTCTTGGCTTTATCACTAATCACAGCCATGAGCAAGATTCAGATAAAATTAATTGTAAGGCGTTTTTTTCTCTACCTTTCTCAAAATTTTTTTCTCAAAACGTTTCCCATTCATCAAAGTATGGAAGGATCTACAAAAATCTTGTCAGATCCTTGTACATCAATTTTCAATCACGCATTCATAAAATGTTATCATAGAATAAAAAAATAGGACAAAATAGCCGATGTCGTTAGAGGTGATAAATTGTACCTATGACATTTATTACCAAATCAGCTCTTCCGAGCCATCCGCTGAGTTCCCTTATAGAGGAACTGCTTCACCCAATGGAGAGAGAGGGAGACGAAAATGAGCTCCGCTAATATACAGAGAGCGCGAAAAAAATGTAATCCCCCAAGACAGCGCGGAGAAAGTAAATCACTCGACGGTTCCTTAAGGAACCCTCCACACCCGGAATCAAACTTCCCACCGTCACCTGCTTTGGCACAATAAGATTTTCCCATTCGGTCGAACGCATAAATCCATCCGGAACCATTTTTTTTCCAAATGGAGGTCATCAGGAGGGAAAAAACGCGGAAGAGTCGCGCCGTTCGTGTTTCATTTGAAAGAAGTCCGAGGAAGGATGGCGCTGACGAGCAACGGGAAAAATTTGTATTATACATCGGCAAAAATACGCGTCCGCGCGAATTCCACGAGAACCCTAGGATGGATGTTTTTCGGTCCAGGTTTTGTAGAGAGCGAGGAATCGAGGTAGAAAAAAAGTTCTTCCTTCAAACCTATCCAGTCCCTTTCAGCCCATGTGTCCCTCAGCCCTTTTCCCTCCCCATCGGAAAGATCCTAAACCCATGAATTATTCAAACCTTCCCACCTGTAGGTCGCATGCGCCAGGCATTGGATTGTGAGGAAAAGCAGAGAGATAAGGTCACATTTACTGATCACGGGGTAAGATTTCGCGCTCGCGGAAGGGGAAAAGTTCGGAATGGAATATGCGAGGGAATGGTGCCGAGGCGCTTTTCAATGCGGAGGATGAGTTATCGTCGTCATTTCGATGCTCTTTTTTCCGCTCGCTGCGCTGCCGACGCATCAGCCGTTTTTTTCCCGTGCCGATACTTTGGCGTGGACTGCTCGCTATGGAATTTCGATTTAAGCTGGGTAGAATTTCGATGGGTTTTTCGGCGGCGGAAAGGAGCTAGAATAGGATTGCCGCTTTCATGAAAATGGAAGGTAAGCAAAACTAGGAAAGAATATATTGGAGAGAAGGAAGCTATTTGAAACTCATATGAATTAATGTAATGAATTCTCTCTGAATCATTTTCGGGGGGGATTCATCCCAAAATGGAAATTTGTTTCCAGGGAGCAGTTTTCGGCGTGACTTCATGGTCATTTTTTTATGATTGCTGGTACGGGTTTCGTAAAATATCCGTATCCAGTTGATATTTCAAATTTGTAATACACCGTAAAGATATTTTCAATACTTAAGGGTAAAGGATCTTTGTAATATGTGCATATTTATAAAATAAAGTGAGTTGAAAATTTTCAGAGGCGTAGTTGAGGCGTATTATAGGTATTATACGTAATGTATACATACATACAATCGTCTTTATTGGGCGAAATTGGCACTTATCTTCCATTGTCAAATGTATATAAAACTACGAAATTATAGCAAGATACAATTTATAGATATATTTTTACAAGCTCAGTGGAAATAGAATTAAAAAAGAAAAGGAAAAATGTTTTGTGGAGGAAAAACATTGATTTTTTATCACAGAAATTATGTTTCCACTGCAGGAACACTCCCATATAGAGAAGGGGGGTATGAAAAATCTGCGAAAGTCGTAGCGAAATCACACCATGTTACGGAGACCAATCTGATACAGCAAAAAAAGTTGGGAAATAGATACCAGAACCAGATGCTTCAAGGATTCATCTCTAACGACACGAGACGGACAGATTAAAAAAATAAACTTCAATGTATGCTGACAATGCTCATCCACAGCGTAAGGCGGCTCATGGGGGATACATTTAGATGCAGATATCTTCCTTTTACGTCTAATTGTGAAAAACAGAAGACAAAATAGCTCAACGGTATTAAATACTACCAGTTATTTCGATTTTTACGACATTCAAAGTAAACGAACGAAGCATAAAGTTTACTCACACACTTAGTAAAAAAACCTTTCAGGCGTTCAAAGGGTCGCTGTATCGCGTTAACTAATTACTTCAGCTCCATTTAATTCCATCGCTTCTTTGAAAAAATGCCAATCAGATTTCAGAAACTTATTTCGAATATCAGTGGGTGACTGGATTCAGGTCTTATTATGAGTCATTATTTTGTATATACATCTTCAATAGATTGTTCCATTGTTTACTACAAATATCGTTTCATATTTGGCAATCCTTGTCAGCGACGCTCACATGTGACATGCTAAGACAATATTTGCCACATAAAATATTATAACCGTATTTATCGAAAGAATTCAGCGTTTTCACACACTTTTTTAGCAAAATTGTTTTCATTCTTCTACTTCTGACCTACGATATATTACTCACTTTACATATAGCCTCTGCGCATATGGCACTTTTCATAGAAACCCACATTTTTAGAAGTAGGCAAATTCCATTTCTTTTCCCATCAGATATTAAGGATGACAGATAATCGAACTCTTTCTGCCTACTTTCGACTCACCTGCAATTTACTTTCTGTCGTGCAATTCATATTCTGATTCTAGAAGGCAAGGAACACTTAGATAAAGAAATTCGCTTGATGGAAGGAAGTCCAGGAAAGTACGGGAGAAGAAGAAAAAATTGGCATCGGAATAGAGATTCTTGTAGAGATTCAAGGAATTGAATTTTTTATGTACGAGTCAGAGTGTAAATCCTTCAAATAAAAGGAGAGAGAGTGGACACAAGTTCCAAAACAGGTGCGATGGATAAATAATACCGGAATCAAAAGTGGTGTGATTCAATGGAAGAGAGAGATAGTATAGGAAAAGTAAATTGGATAAAGGCACATGATACTTAGAAAACAAGAGAAACGGCAGGCGGAAAAAATCGTCGAAAATACAAAATATGTGAAACGAGAAATTTGTAAGGAAAGACACGGCAGAATTTCTGAATTCTGAACAGGATTATATCGATTCCTATTGAACAAGGAGAAAGCATTAAATTTCCACACCTGAAAGTTTTGCATTTCATAACGAGTCCACCGTGCTAAATGAGCAACATATATAAGATCTATCTCAATACTTATATGCGTAATCGAGGGATATACTAAAGTTCTAGTTGGTAAAAATGGTATCATAGTCGAAATAGCTTCATGATATTTGACGCTAAAGTCGCTCTTCTGGACATTTTCGTTGTCGTTGAAAAATTATTATTAAAACATCTCTAATTTGGTATATTAAAGGAATCAATCAAATCCATAACTGGGATTAGATAGGGTCTAGTTCTAAGAAGCCGAGAATTCTGAATCGGATGTAACCGGCACGAAGCTGGGAAGTTGCCCTAAGACAGCGTAACTTAATTTCATGCTCTTTTAAGACACTCCAAGACCAGCGCCACTATTTATGATATTTTTGTTCCAATAATTTATATCAGTGAAATTTTCGCAAATCCTACACTTTCTGCGAATTTTTACATCAAGCTGGGACCACAGAAAGATTGACCTGGATCATGCGTTAAAATCGGGACATTCCTGGTTTAAACGGGACGCATGGTAAGCATACCTATAGTGACAGAAATGCGTGTATGTGCGTGTGTTTATAGCTAAATATTTTAGAATGATCTAACAATCCTGCGAACAATAGAAATATATTCACACTATCGAAAAGCGTGGTAATTTTAAATATGTGATGATTAATGCAGAAACTCGCTCCTATATAAGCTAGTAGAAAAACACGGTGCAATCGCCTTAACAATGCATCCTTTGCTGTATAATAATGGCCATTCCCAGAAACTTCTTTACAGACTGCCTAAGGGAAGAAGCTGGATGCGTTGGAAGCTTCCGAAATAATGTCTGCTTAAATCCTAACTAATGAAATTACTTTTTGGAGCCTTCTCCTCTCCTAACCCTTCCTTCAAAACCTTCTGTATATAATTGCATTACCAGTATATTTACCCGATGACGGTATTCTAGTCGAAATTGGTCCTTGAATTATATCGTATGTGGAAATTAAAGTGTATATTAGCTCATTATGACTACCCACGAAGTCCGGCCAGCAATGATAGATTATACTCTCCTACGTCTCTCACTCAATAAGATTCTGAATGAAAAGTTTAATTCAGCATGAAGAAAAATCGACTCAGCTAGATTTTTTTTGCATTCATTGTGTGATATCAATACAATGATTGATTTCATAGACTGCATTCCCTTGCGCAATTCGACAGGTGGTTGAGTGAGCAATTTTGTTGGTGTAGGAGTAGACAATATATTCCCCTTGAGAATGATGCGAATCCTGTTATACATCCTTTCTGTTATAACTCTGAAAACTCGTGAAATCACATTTCGTTTTCCCAGAGGAAACGAGTGGTTTGAAATACACATCACGCATTTAGTTAGGACAACCGAATTTCATTTTTGTCTCGGAATTGCTTTGAAGCTTTGGGAATACGATCTTCAAATATCCTCCCGTGCTTTGTACAACCAAACGTTATGATGATATAGTTATTAATGAGGATGGGGGCTTTATTTACGCGTTAAGTTAATTTATCGAGCGTAGAATCGCCTAATCTAATATGACAATGAATTGCATATACGACGAAAATTGTTATTGGTTAATTACTGATGTATGCACGCTCAGGAATGGCACATTATGAAGAACTTCAGAAGTACGTAAAGTGGTAATTGAAGCCACAACGGAAACGTATCACATTCATATGAAGTGCTAAACACAAAGCTGATTCTTCTGTACTATGGTACGTTCCCGATAGAGTCATTGATTTCATGAAAATTGACATTTGATAATCTTGACGTATTCCTCTTGGGGAGACTTTTAGTTTCAATCTCGCCCAAATAAAGACGATTCCTGATTATTATTATTTCAGACTTGATTATGTCATATTGGATAGAAATGAATTTTTCGCGATAGCATTGATCACCTCTCAAATCTGATTTTGAGTTCGAATCTGTATTATATATTATGTATGTATATACGAGTCACTTCAGGCGTACCCCAAGGCAGCGTAATCGGACTTTTACTCTTCCTCATTTATATCAATGACCTAAGCGACAAGATCGATAGCAATGTGAGGATATTTGCGGATGATTCGGTAATATATAGAGAAATATCAAGTGACGAAGATAGTGCTTCACTCTCAAACGACTTAGCTCATATACAAATGTGGTGCGAAAAATGGCAGCTAGATCTTAATGTAGATAAATGCTCTGTAGTAAATTTCTTCGAAAGGAAACGATTGAGTCAGAACCGCCCGTACAAAATTAGTGGAACGAATTTAAATGTAGTCGACTCAGTAGAATATCTTGGAATCACCCTAACCAATAACTTAAACTGGAGCACACACATTCGAAAAATATGCGGTAAAGCAACTAAAAAGCTCGGTTTTATAAAGCGTATTGTAGGTAGATGCGATGAAAAGGTTAGAGAGCGATGCTATTTTACGTTAGTTAGGCCCCATCTGGAATATGCGGCGAGTATATGGGACCCAGCGGATGAAACGAACTCTCGCGAACTCGAGAAAGTGCAGCGTAAGGCGATACGTTTTGTTAAAAAGTGCTACGATAGAGAAGCAAGTGTAACGCAAATGCTCACAGACGCAGGTTGGGAATCCTTGAAAGAAAGGAGATTAGAAGCTAGGCTGCGATTGTTAGATAAATTCAGAGGAAATACATTTTCGGATGACGTAATTGATATTATGCGACCCCCCTGCTACTTTGCCCGATCCGACAGTGAGCGTAAAATAAGAGAAATAGACGCGAGGACAAGTCGTTTTAGAGACTCTTTTTTTCCGCGAACGATACGCGATAATAATAAATTAAAAAAGTAATTCTACTCTTGGTGTTTACACCCCCTGCCACACGCCGGAAGGCGGCTTGCAGGGTACTTATGTAGATGTAGATGTAGATGTATTCGATATTTACTTATGAATGCTGAGAGTGAGAAAATATGTCTCCAATAATCGTTTTTGGAATGAATCCTTCAGAAATATTCTCAGAGGCGCAGAATTAACAATTAGGTAGCGCTTTTACCTTTGGAACTAACCTTGGTTCCGGGTGTCCTCGATAGACATTTGAACTTATATTTGTTATTCCATCACGTCTCCCTAAAACAAGCTAAGTCGTTAAATGGTATTATAAAGAGTAATTTTTTGTCAAATTTCAATAATATAAATATTAACCCTTTACTACTCGTAATATGTTCACTACAAATGAAATTGACCTCATAAATATGAATAATTCATCGCGGCCTAGATCACATCGTCATTGAGCAAGTGCATCACGAGGTCACCTATGAAGTATTGAATTCACTTTGAAATCTTCCTTCATGAATCCATCATATCCCACTTTTATTTCTCATAGCTATATATAACTCATGCGTGACATGATTATCATCCGAGAAGCTCCGATGAGAAGAATCTCATTCTTCGCTTTTGTCCTCCTGAATAATATATCTCCGCCAGAGTGGGAGATATTTGAGTATTAAATAGAGCGTCAAATAATCTAGCTCCAAACCTCCTAATCGAAACATTCCGCTCGGATTTAATTAACTCAATTTCAAAGACGGGACTCAATCACACTTTGAAGCAATTTTCGTGACGGTTCAATTTCTCTCGCCTCCCTCATTCTCTCCGGAGCACATACCGAGTAATTTTTCAACTCGAATCCAATCTTCTCCTCCTTTATTGCGTTTCTGTGGTCCTTCCTTCGCAGGACTGATGGGCGGGCCATCGCATGGCCAACAGGAAGCGATTGAATTTGCATCCTACGCCCCGAGCTACGTTCCAATGAGCAGTTCGTTACTGGGGCAACGGTAAGAATGGGATTAAAAGGAAGGACAGGAGCGTCGGGTTCTTCTACGTGACCTCAATTGCAAAGAACCGGTCCCTTTCATGATATCCATTATAAGTATTAACGTAGTCAACGGCAAGTTAAGTGCAAAATTAGTGATAGAGATGACAGTCACGCGGTTGGGGCTATTTTATGATAGGAACGGGTTATTAGAATTGGAAACGTAAAACATATTTCTGTTCTTCGTACCGAACAGGTAATTGAATCATACATTTGGGTGAAAACATCATTGAGTCGACAATATGAGATAATTTATAGCATATTTATCATTTACAATCGTTGTTTATATTTGTAATAAGAATGAAAGTAATTAAACCTCTTTATTAGGGTGTTATATTGATCTTTTTATTTTTAATCTAATCCTTAGACTTAAGTCTAGACTAAGTTAAGTCCTTAGACTAATTCTTAATTTCATCGTTCCAATAATTCTCATAGAAGATGAAATTATTAATACAAAAATTTATTGGAGCGAATATTTCGCCTCACTTGCTGAACGAACAACCTTGCTGGTGCAGCTTACGCGAGTGAAGGCGTTTTGGCCTAAGGGGATTTCGACGCCAAACGTCTTCGCAAATACTTCGAGTTCGAAAAAAATATAAGATTCGCTAACGTTTCTTAAAGCGGAGAAATCCAAGCGCAGAGAATATACGTTTTTGCGTTCGTGCGATACGATATGAGCTCGCTTCTGAAATAATTTATGACGTCATAACCGAGACTTATAACGGATCATAGCTTGTAGCAGTGGGAGGAAAGTCTTTTGTGATCGTAATGGTTGCAGTTATGAATGATTGCGTCATATTTTCAGAAATCTCTTTGCTGAAATCAGGAGCCATACCCTCCTACGCTTACGATGTAGAATAACTTTTTTCGATAAAGTATAACATAATAAGTGATTTTTTTCTGCTTACGGACTCAGATATAGAAAGAAATCCATTCTAACATCGCACCTGATAACAGCGAATCACCTCATAAGCATTATCCATGCTAACATGATATTTATTTAATAATATATTGGAAATGTATTATATTTCTGGGTTTATCATCTTGTTAAATATTTTGCTTTTACACAACTAAAGCTCGATGGCCTGGTTGAGGGAAGCTGAGGTTGAGATATGCTGAGTACATTACGCTTAATATATTTGCTTAGCTAGGATCAAGTGAGAAAAGTTCGAAAGGAGTCACAAAAGTACAAAATTGTTTGAAACATTTTTTGACGATGAAGACAGTTTCATATTAGGGAGATCCATTTATAAAAACTTTAATATGAGTTAATTCAATTTCTTATTGCTGCATTTGAATGTAAAGTCTAATAACTATTATAGGTATGATTGTACAGTAGCACGAGTGTAGTGGTGTAGAATAATAAATGTAGTAATTTAATAACTCTAATGTTGTTTTAATAGTTCATCTACATCCATGTAACTCAGTACAACATTTACATATATTAGATTTATAATTATCTTCCAGTCAGATAGGAAAATGTGGCTTATACGGCAGATTTATCTAAATAGAAGATGCGAAAACATTATGAAAATCCCTTTACATTTATACTTTACATTTTATTCTTCACTTAAATCTCGCTATTTAAATATGAGAGGTAATTTTCATTATGGATTTCATGGTATCGATTAAATCTATTATTCGCATCAGATATTTTACAGGAATCTGTATTTTTTGTTCTAACCTTTTTCAGCTGGCAACATTTTTTATATACTTTTCCTTTCGGAAGAGTCAACTTTTGTTTTTACGCAAATATTTTCCTCATAGATAGTGAATAAAATCCTTGTCCATATTCTTGCAGAAGTCCAAGTCCACTTGGCATATCCACCTTAATATTCAAAGTTAAATGTTATAAGTTCCCATCATGCTCTATATAAGAAATTCTTATTCGACACAACTTATAGAATAACTATGAAGATAAAATATTCATTTGTTTGATCTATACCATTTCTTCAATGATTATCATAGTTTCAGACATGCTTTATAGAATTAATTAATCAAATGCCAAATTTGAAACTTTGGCATCTCTGTTTCTTTTGGATGAGACAGGAAATTTGTTTTGTCTTTAATCTCCCCGAAAGATTTACACCGCCCTTACTTTGATTTGCTTTGTTGTGGATGCTCTTTGATGTACAGAAATTAAATTACCTTCGGAAAGGTTTGTTAGGTAGAAAATTGTAATGTATCAGCAGTCGGGAATTTTAACGGAAAAATTCTTTGTATTCATACCCTTAGCATAGAATATCTCATCTTTTGTTATTTATCCTCTCGAGAAAAGCTATGCTTTTGTAACGGTGGTATTAAAGATACTATCAGTTGCTGTTCATTATTTTTCATTGATAGATGTTGAGTAGAGATTAGAAGATTATTTAAAAGAAAACTGAAAATTACAGCTAAAGGAAGCCACGAGAGTAACATAATAAATTTCCACTAAGGAATATAATTGAGTCCAAAGAAAAATCGATATATTTATGGTGGAGACATAAATAATTTATATTTTTGGAAACGTAAATCATAAATTTCTGTAGCATTTGCTAAATCTATGCCTCTCCCTAAGACTCCTCCCTTAGAATATTTCAATTCACAACTCATGTACCACTTCGTCGCTCACAAGAGTCCAGAAAGAATATTTGTTTTCCGGTATTTTATTTAACTATACAGTGACAACTTGGCTAAGGATTTACTCTCATTACAATGTCTGTGTTTAGGAAGAAGTTTTTTGTTGATTTTATACTCATCTGAAAGGTATACCTGAGGATTTGTGCAATCTTCGTTTTATGCGTCGTGGAAATAACCAAAGATGACCATAATATACTGGATGCTGCATAGTATTTTTGGTAATATTTATTGAGATTCAACGAAAAATAAACCTTGATCAGTAATATGCTAATTGCGACTTACTGGACGCTCAACAAATCATTAGATAGTTGATGTAACTAATGAGGCGGAAGAATAACTATTAACCGAATGTAAGGAAAATTTGTGTCTTAAGCACTGACGGACAAATCTTCACTTTTAAATGTGTTAATGGAATATGACAATAAACATTTGGATATGGAGTAGAAAACATATACACAGAAATTGACTAAATGATATTCTCAAAAAGGAATACAGATCATGGTTTATTATTATATCCACCAGGTAGCCATCGAACGGAAGACGAAAATTTCTTTTTGCGCCTAATTTTTGCTAAAAATCTACTTAGTACATTTCCAAATTTTCTCGTTCATGTCCCTGCACTGATGAATGTCTTGAATTCTCACCTCATTAACAGACAAAAGTAGCAAATAGTTGTACTCCTTCTAATACGCAATATCGAAGAAACAATTTTAATTGATAAGTTTATCGTAAACATGTTCAAATTGCCTCCCCTTCATGTATTTTATCAATAACTGTTGTCAATACTTTTATATTGCAACATATACCACGATCATTCTTACGAGAAAACACATGAGCTCGGATTTAACAATTGGCTTTGTCGTCATGGGAAAACCTCTAAATTTCATACATTTTTAGTTTACTGTGTAAAAATTCTCGGAATTTCGAAAATACATAAATATTTACGGCGAATATAAGATTCTTTATTCAATTTCTCATCTTTTGGTTTTAGATTGATTGCTTGATCGAATTCGTTGGACTATACCTTCTTTAGAGACATCATGAAAAATAGCATTTATTCCAACGATGCTAAACGAGTATCAAATTGGAAGGCTTCATCTTCGTCAGGACAGGTATTGCTCTTTGTATGTATATTTCACATGCACATTTTCTGTTATTATTTCTTATAATTTGATATTGAATGCCAATGGCGGAATAATAAATTTTTAACTTTTATTTTTCATATTTACCAGTATCATTTCACAACGTCATCGCAAATAGTTTCTCATACATAATACTCCTCGTACCAAGCATCACCTGTCCCTGAAACTTAAGCACAATTTCAATTGCTCCAGATCTTTCATCGTAACGAGCTATAACATCAAGCTAAAAGCTGGCGTGAAAACGTCATCTGTGTTAGACTCAATGACAAAAGCTTAGCAATGCAATCTTCGCCTGGATTAAAACTTTAACGTGGTGGGAGGATGCGGCGAACGTCATGCCTTCAGAGAGAAAGGATAATACTGGGAGAATGCGGCGAAGGAGCGAGGATAAGGGCGAATGAGGTGGAGGAAACGGCACCCTAAGGCGATCGCGGCTAGATGAGGCGAAAAGGAAGCATCAGGTGCGAGAAGAGGAATGCAAATTGCGCGAGAGGCTGTGATTCGGAGGTTTAATGAGAGGAAAGAAAGGAAATGTCGGCGAGGAAGCGAAAAAGAAGGCCCGAATTTTAACTGGAGAGCGTGAGAAGAGTTGATAAATATTTTCTTTCAACACAGTAGATTTTTGCCACACCTCAAGCATCTCTTCATCCATTACAGAGTTATCATCCCGCAGCCCTTTAACTAATTCTTTGTGACCAACTAAGTAGTAATTTCTTGAAAATTACGCGCAATTTTCTACCTCAATGCTCCATAATTTAAGTGAAAACAGGGTTTTGGGAAAATGTTTTCACGAAAATTAAATCTTTTACTCTCATGAAAATTAATCGTGATAAAAAACTGATGGAGGTGTTTCCAATTGATAAAAATTAAAAAATCCTGTTAAAATACTATCCGCAGGCCGCGAAGTCTCAAGAGCAGCTAATGCGGTAACCTTGAGTTAACACCATGAACGCTCCTGTCCAGGCTTAATGCCTTGGATGTATATCGGTACTTTAAAGAATCAATTTATCAGTGTTGTCCTCTCTTAGTTCCTAAGTATTGCATTTAAAGCTATTCGCAATGAATTTGCCACGTGTTGATGAAAATATATCAACAAACCCAAAAATTCTTCACAGATGTTCAACTTCTGAAAAATAAGATCTTGAACTTCATTGCCCGACCTCGCACCTGGTAAGGTTCAAAATACTGCTTAATGTTAAACTATACCCATGAAGTTAAATGAAATATTAGATCAATTTGCCAGAAGTAAGGCTATAAAGAAAATGTTCTTTAACTCCTGGTTCACACTTAAAAACATGAATATAACGTAATAAAATTAAAGATATCTCCGACATCATTCAAATGGATGCACTCACAGAGAAATATATTAATCAATAAATAATTGGATCCGTGGAATAAGCAATCCTGAAATGCTCTTGGTTTCCAAATCGACTTTATTTCATCACAATTGGAATTCAGAATGTTTTATGTTCAAATAATAACAGATACCAAATAAGTTTCTTTTCGCCCTTATTTGAGTAAGGCCTATCACTGTTTGGTCTTTCTCAAATGGTTTCGCTAATTAACAATTGCACTCTGTGTAATTTCTAGTCTGAATATAACGGCTTGATTTTTACGTTTAAATATAATAAATCCTGCTTCGTAGAAGTAATTTTATTCGAAGGAAATCAAATTTTTCAAACGTTGAATGATTACTAAATATAACTCTCTAATGTATGAAAAGTTTTCCATCAAGTTTTACGAGAAGAATGCCTTGGTTGATGATTGGATTTTGGAAATAATCTTTCCAAAGCGATAAAATATACCTATCGATTTATTTCCAAACAAATTTTCTCCAACGTCTTTCAATATTTTTTCAATATTTTTCAATATCGTTTCTCTGGGAATTAACCTGATTAAAGTTCAAAACTTTCAAATCTAGATGTGTAATTTTCACTCAAGACTCGTCGTTAAATGCGTTACCATATGTATGTGCAAGTTTGAGAAAACAAATATTTACGCGATAAACATTTAGAAAGTTCGAATATATATTGTTATCTTTACGCGCTAGACTTTATTGTAGATGAATAACAACTCTTAAGAAAGTAAAATATTTGAGAGCCCATTATGACAACTGATACGATTTTGTTCAGGTATAAGGCGTAAATATGACCAAAACCTTCCTTCGAAACTAAAGTATTCAATAACTGTTACATCGAAATAAATTAATGCCATATCGTAAATACGCTCCATTTATAACAATTTTTCTTTTTTAACTGACACGAAAAAATTCTGACTTCCACTTTTCCTGGGGGTACTTTGTACAATTAAGCTATCGATTCAGAACATTCTCCTCGGCAGTATTGGGAGACTGTAAGCAAGGTAAAGTGGTTTCGTCCCACTAAGCGGCATCATCCACGGCCAACGGCCTTTTTGAGGAACCGGCCACACAAAGTTGTGAAAAGCAGAGCCCCCTTTGAGGATAACATACAGAAAAAGGATGAATATGACTTAAAACATAAAGGCGTTCTCGTGTGAAAAATTCTAGGGTTCCTTTATGAAATTGATCTATATTCGTTTATTATAGTTAGGACCTTAGGAGAGAAGTTTATTGAAATGATAGTAAAAATCAAGTGAAAAATGGGGTATGGGGGAAATAATTTCAGTGAAGAATGGGGTATTTATAAGCTAGAGCTTTAGGTACATATCTTCTTCAGAAGCTACTTTGATTTCAACCAGGAAATGAGATAGATGAGTGTAACTGTTCCCAGAAGTTGTCTAGTCTCTTTCTTCGTTGTGGTGGATTTCCACAAAACTACGCTTTTCCTTGAGGATAGTTTTAAATTCATTAATATTCCCGTAATTAATCGATATGGTTTGACTAAACTATTTGGAACGCCATTCAATACATTTCAAAATCTCTTAATATTTGTTAATTGATAAATACGAAATCAATCTCCAGCATTCCCTTAAATAAATCCAGTTGTAGGCATATGGAGGTTGGTAATAATGTATTGCATGAAGGTTGGGATGGAATTAAGTACGAGAAAAGAAAAAAGGCAGGGTTCATAAAACATTTTCCACGCAAACGAAAAGTAGTGGTATTTGTATTATTTTTAAAAGTTCTTCAACTGCTGAGATAATTTCGCAAACATGGGAGAAATTCAAAGAGCAATCCCGTTGGGAATCGAACCTGGGATCGCTTTCCTCAATGGCAAATACGTTGCCCACTTGGCCAGGTGACCGTTCTCTTCGTCCGTGAGACTGTTCTAAGATAGGAATCTTCAATGGAACGAGTGCAAGAAAGTTTCCATTGAAATCCCCTTTGATCAGCAACTCTCCACGGCTTTGATTTCCTTCGATTGCGACCGTATTAATGAGACCGTGTTTGATTCCCTTGCCGTCTTAAATTTGCACCGAGCAGACCCTATTCTACGGCCTTCAATTATTCACCACCTCCCGCGATGGCGAAAATCGAGTCGATTTTCGTGGCAAAAGGAAGCCGTTGCCTTGTTTATTTTGCATGCAACAGTGTCACGAAACACCGCTTCACAGTAGAATTCACTAATTGAATCACCCTCGCATTCCCTTTTTGGTCACCGCAGCGCAGAATTCGGATGAAAAATGGAAGAGATTTTTTTATCCCGCTGCCGCTTGGTTTATGCTTTTTTCCTTTTACCTGTTACTCTCTCCCGTGATTCTGATATTCGGTGAGTCCCACGGCGGAACGGGGCGCTTTTCGGTCACGCGGTAATTCCGCTCCGGGGAGATTAGTGCACCCTCTGATCCGGAGCGGATCGCAAGGATGTTGATTAAATTGTCGGCGGAAAAGAGGAAGAACATGGTTTCTGCTGCGTGGGAATCGCGAGCTCTTTCGAAATCAGTTATCGGTCCGTATTAGCCAGTTTCTATGCGTCTCCCAACCTGTGGTTTTATTCTTTAGAAATGGAGGTCGTTTCTCCGCTTCCATAGTTTGTCAATTTTCCGTCGCTCTGACGATTCGTAGCTCTCATATATCGAAAGCACTGTTTACGGAGGTGCGGTTATTGATTTAATCTATAATTCCGGCGGTGATGCGCGTTGCTTTGTTAGTGCGGTATCCTCTGCAGAAAGTGCGAATGTATTAAATTTCTCTAAGACTTAATTCTAAAAAAAAAAATTAGAAGGCAGTGTATCCCTTGGTGAATATTATGCGACATGCTAGAAAGCTAGAAAAAAAGATATTTAAAGGCTAGAGAAAAAATCCAATTGCTTTCATCGTAAACACCAGAGTTGGATTCGAAAGGTATATTACTGTTTCAACATTTATAAAAGCCAATGTCCTTCTATCGTTATTTTATTCAGCATATGAAAATTCGTAAATTCCATTTCTGGGTGACTGCACTAGCCAATTGAGCTATCTTGCCAGAACAACTAGACATGCCGTTCGTTGTGGGCAAGGGGCGAGTGGTTCCTCAAAGTAGCATCGTCCACAGATTGGCTAGAGCGGGCACCCGGAAATAGAAGATCCGGGTTCAAGTCCCGGTCCCTCCAGACTTTCCTCATGTCAGTTTCTCTTTGGGAGTATTCTTAGGCATACACTTTAATGCGCAAAATACTCTTGACGCTTTTCCTTGGATTACTTTCAAAATTTAAGTATTATGGAATTTTGTGGTTTGAATAGAATAATTTGACGAAATATCGTCCGAAAAGAGAAACTTTATTCTTGGATTACCTGTACAATATTTTAAATAAATCATGAGAAAGAAGCAGCAATAACGACTAGTGAGTCGACTGTAGATTTTTCTATCATTTCAATTTCTGGATGGTTAAAAGTAGTTGTGTACGTCTGATGTGATTCAAATTTGATTGTTTTAGATTTCGTTTACATTTATTGAGACAATATTAGAAGGGCTGATGCAAGGTAGTCTGGAATATTTGAAGCAGATAATGGAGGACGTAGGTTGTAGATTGTTTTTGGAGTTGAAGAGGATATCAGAGGGTCAGTAAAGCTGTAGTCAACCAATGTTGAAGGATTGACAACTACAGAAGATTTAGTTTAATATTTTTTGGGCTTAGATTAATTTTTACAATTGACAATTAGAAGATGAGAGGTATTAAATATACAGTAATTCTCATTGTTCTGAATTTAGAAGCATATTTGACATGGGAAAATAATTTTAAAAACTAGAACTTGACAGTCAGTATTCATACATAAGAAGTTAATTGGGAGTTAAACGCCAAGGATATCATTAAAATAAATACATTTCACTGTGTGTGTCTACTCTTAAATGCATTAACCACGAAAAGTGATCATTTCTATAAACAAAACATAAAATGGTTATTAAAAGTACAATTCACGTTTTATTCATACAAATTGAAAAACCCTTTTGAGCCATCTGAGAAAATTTCTTTCGCCCTTGTGTGTCAATTACATGCTCTCGCGCGGAAACACAGCTAGGAGATTTCCAAAACGTTATTTCTATGGGTTGATATTTCAAACGGTTGCACAGAGCTTCAGATCTCACCTGAAGCGAGTGTTTTTATAACTGGCCTGCTTATCTTGCAGTAACGGTGTTTGAAATTTCGGGATCGCCATGCGTTGTCGGGTTTCGGATTAGACTCGTGCTTTGTTTCCGCACTGCGCCTTCGTTCTTAGTTATAACTGCGAATTCGGTGAGAGATAATAGGTCTATGTAGTGGGGAAGGATAAAGGAACCGAATGCGGTGGCGCAGCTTCCAATTACGAGGATTATCCATAAGGATTACACGGAGATTTTGATGTCTGTTGAGCTTTATTTCGTAACATAGTAATGGCATACCGCCGCATGATGAAAATAAGTATCCTAGCTCAGATATTGACGTCACATTTAAGAATGTATCATATCATAGAGTAGGTCTGTGAATAATGCATATTACTGATTCCTTATAAGTATGTATTACGAACTGATTACCTCAGCATGAAAGCGGTTCCACATCAACGTCTGGTGACGGAATTGCGTTATCTGTTTTGTTTGCTTTAAGATCTACTATAAATATCATCGTCGTGTATATAATTACTTTTTTAATTTATGCATCCAATATAAATTACTTTTCGCAAGTAATCCACTGAAGGAACTTTTGAAAATCAATTTCACGCACTTTCCGTTTAGATAGAAACATGAAACTTAGGGATTCATTATAGGGTAAATGGTCTATCACATATTGATATATATATATATATATATATATATATATAT
>KZ308122.1:3052915-3071104 GCA_000376725.2 Ladona fulva | reverse complement strand
TATTATTATTATTATTATTATTAATGTCAGGCGAACCCATTAATTACGGTACTGGAAGTTTATAGTTTTTTCTGTGAATGTTTTTAATTTTCTCAAATTTTGTATATTTATTACTTTTAAATTTGAGATATGATTTTTATTTCATTTTTGGTTTGACTTATTGAATTGGGTTACAATTATAATCTTTTACGATTTTTTTGCATGTTTCTCTCATCCCACTAACTTGCGAGTGTTTTCCCGCAGCGTGATTTTCTTCATTATCCATCCTAAGTGGCGAAGAAATTTTTCCCACAATCATTGTGATTCCCTTCGTATACTGCGTTTATACTATTTACATTTTTTAACACAGAAAAATAAATGAATTAATAATATGCTTGATTTGGTTCCATTTAGCCAAGTGATTTTTTAGATAAACCTACTTTTCTATGACATATCCCTTCGTAATTTACTATTTTAATTCCCGTCAATCATTTATGTAAGTGAATTTAAAATTGTTTAAAGTATCTGATGAACGATAAATAAAATTATCTAGGATAAACTTCTGCCAGCTTTCCTTTACATTTCGGCCAAAATTACCGTATAAGGCGTAAGTAGAACGTCGATATGGAATATGGAAATGGTCTTATGAAAGACTCCATCTTGATTAACAGTCTCCCCACTGGAGCGTTCATCAATGGGAATAAATTAATAAGCCTCCATCCAGCTCAGTGATTCCGAAAATTGGTACTTAAGGGTAAAAACTGGCCTAAATTGTTTTGTAACTCGTTTATGATGACGTGGAGAGTCGTCCGTTGCATTTTCCTAAAGCGATGAGCCAGCAGTTACTTTTATACCATGATGATGTGAATGAAGATTTATCAGTTACCGTGGTCATAAATTTAGGCGATAGGAGCTCGTCAGGGTCATTTTAACTCAATTAAGATTTTGCACTGTCGTGTGCAATATTTTCAATACATTCAATATGCGTTACACCTTTCGCAGCTCTTTTCTGTAGAAGAACATTTTTCAAATAGATTAACGCTAAAACAATTTTTATCAGAAATTTCTGAATCTATACATTCCTCATTTTAATGTTTTAAACTTAAGATTATTTCATGAAACATTTATGGATCGCATGAATAGCTTCAGGTAACATTTCTGACTTTGGTTCCTTTGGTAACGAAAAAAAAATATGCAAAACATATGAAGTTACAAAATTATAACGGTTACAGTTACATCAGTTATGTTTGTCTATTAGGCATTTTACCTTTCATTCCTTGATGAGGAAACTGTACCATTTATGCAAAAACTTCATCGAAAACGGGAATTATAAAAGGAAGAAATGATTGCGGTCCTATTCGTGACATCATGATGTGGGTTATTGGCACTAGAGAATTGCTGTATAATAAAGTTGTGCTTATGATTGAGT
The DNA here is from genome assembly GCA_000376725.2 of Ladona fulva. Taxonomy (NCBI): domain Eukaryota; kingdom Metazoa; phylum Arthropoda; class Insecta; order Odonata; family Libellulidae; genus Ladona; species Ladona fulva. The sequence continues at coordinate 3,069,696 of KZ308122.1, read as the reverse complement.
TGAGGCATTTTCAGCTCTTTTTGAGAAACAATAATAAGGATTGCATTCTGAATCTTTTATAAAGATTTTTACGGAATTTTCACGACAGAAATATCATTTTGATTCGTCATCGCTGTGAAGTCTACAGATGCCATTCTTTCTGAAGCCAACCTTTCAATTATTTTCAATTGTGATACAGTAGTGAGCCATAATTATACATGATTGAAATTACATTAATTATAATTAATAATGCGTGAGATTAAATACGGTGTGTACGGAACTTTTTTCTTTACCTGATGTAAGGATTTCTTTTTAGATGCGTAAGTTTGCAATGTAAGGCGTTCTTAAGATTATTTTTTCTCGGAAATATGCAAACCTTTCAAATTGCCAATTAACATATAAGAGATATTTTACCACGATAGCAGTGTTTGCTTGGGAAAAAATTAATTTGTTGAATTTGTTCCCATCTTCACCTTTTCTAAAATGCATAGAATCTGTAATTCGGCTATTCCAGCAAAACAGAATGTGTTGCTGAATTATTGAGTATCTTCCTACGAAATCCATATAAGGCATCCAAAAGTTGATCTTTCGTGTAGAAGCTTTCATTGTTTCGAAAATGTTTCACCACAATGATCTCGAAAAATCAAACCAGTAAATAACCGGTCGAATCCGTGCTGTGAATTCATATCGCTACACATATTTCGTTACGAGAACACGCTTCCAAGAGTAACCCGCTACATAACCATTGAAATCCCTCGGGTATCCCGCCATAAAAATTCTATAAACTCCGGGAGGCAGTTAACCTTCCCGATAGTTCCATTAAGGAGGGAAAAAAAACATAGCCATCGAAATGCTACAGGGTCGAAGGCTGAAAATAACCGGAAAGAGCTCTCCAGCGGAAAACCCAGGAGGAAACTACCGGGAATCAAAGAGTCCGATCCATCGAGCAATCAACTTAAGTGCCACGACGACGATTAATGGATATGCGATTAATGAGATAGCAGGCAAACAAATTATCGTACATCCCATCCGAACAGCTCTCGTTGCAGTATGGCCTCCTAATTATGATTGGGTATCTTAATTGTCATAGACACTCAGCTTTTAGAGGGAGTTAACCTCCCATCGACGCTAATCGCTCCAGCTCATGCTCAAACGCGCCTACGAGATCGGGAAAATCCTGTTTCCGCACCAACCCCAACCTTGGCAAACTAACGAAATGCACCGATGTGCCTGCAGAATTATTCTCTCTACCAAAAGATGTGTGTAGCGAAAGAGGGGTTCCGTCGTTCCGAATTCCCATAGAGATGGTGCCTAAGGAACTCTGCAAATCGGGAATCCCGCTGAAGGGAAACGTGGAGCGAGTTTTCGGTTCTCCGCAGCAACGCGTTTTAATTAATGCAAATTGAAATTCATTTCGGGGGTGCGCCTCCATAACTTGGGGTGTTGCAGGCTTGGAGGTATTGAGATCAGACGTGTATGCAGTGGTGTTCTTTGGGCCTTCAATGATTCGATGGAGCTTTTGTGGGGATGTGTTGCATATGTTCCGTGGTTTCATCTCATGCGCTCTTCCGTTGTCGACCGAACTGTGATATTGTGGCATATCTTTGTTTAATGTAGTAAGAAAGACGTTGTAATACTTTCAAATTTATAAAAAACGTACTTTTACGATGGAATTTATGAATATCCTGTGCAATTAACTAATTTTATTCCATCTCAGAACAAAGCTGTTAGTTGTGAATAGATCGAAAATTTGAGAGCCGAAGAAATGAAAGCTTTCTAAGAGAGTTTTATCGAGAGAATTTTGAATAAACAGTGCCACCTGATGGTAAAAGTCATACTAGAAGTATGAAGCTGGTTAAAATAATTCTCTAATAATATTAGTTATAATTATCCTTGAAATGAAATAGTTGGAAGTGGACCCATCGTCAATGCATTGACAATACAATACAAGTCTTCCTGCTTAAGAAGTATATGAGGACAAAAACGATACATTCGTCGTTTAAGCAGCATTTGAATTAATATTTGCGCAAAATTTAAAATTGAAAACAATACGTAAATACTAAAATATTATAAAATTTATTTCAAGATTAGAAATTCTAGATAATTCTAATCGGAAAATAATTTTAAAGTCATTAATGATTCCTATTAGTTACATACAACGAAGAATATGTCACACGATAGGATAAATTTGAATCAAATGTAAACTGCAACAATAATATCTTACCGCATCAGTGGACGCCCAAAGAAAAGTTCTCGCAAGATGTTTGACCATACAATTTTATTGTTCTATTGGATCACCAAACCCCATACCAATAAGTTGATCAATACCTCCATGGTAAAGATTATAATAGTAAAGATGAAGTTTAAATGCGTATCTAGTGAATAATTTAAAAATATGACAGGGTTAGGGCATATTATTTCACAAGAATCATTAGTTAATATGTAAGAATTTGTAACCTTGTGTTTTCGCCTAACATTGTAAGTCTCCATGAAATGAAGGCAGATTTAGCGTATTATGTACATTAATGCAAAAAAGATCAATTACATGCCATATTAATGCGGTACAGTAGCATTACTGCAGTATGAGAAAGATTATTTTTGTCCATCACATTAATGTTTTTGCTATATTATTGCAGTGTTACTATATTCTTTATGTTGCAGGCGTATTTATTATTACTATGATTGTACTATTCATAAAAAGTTAACTTGATGCAAAGTATTTTTGTTTGTTTGAGAATTTAATAAAGGTATAAAATTCTTAAACCCTGAGAAATAGTAATATGTAGTTAAGTTTTAGTAATTAGGAAGTATTTTTATTGATTGTCTGCATTAACTTTCTATTACAGAGTCGATAGTTGTTATATTCCCATGTTGTACATTACCGATTTTTCTTTTGCATAAATATGGAATATGGCCATCAGTCATTGAGCGTTATCCTGCCATGCGAAATTTAAAAACAAATTGGTACATAAAATTCAAAGTACGATGATGGGTGAGGATGTTTCTCTCACATCAAAAAACTTCAGAAGAAACGATTACAATATGCAGCACCTATAGACAGCTGGAGGTGCAGCCTTAAAACGCGGAACTTATGCTGCGTACACATTTAATGCGGAAAGGACCCAATGGGTATTGTTAGTCAATAACCTGTCCACGCAACATTCCATGCCATCGCAACACGCAAAGGAACGCTTTTAATATATTCATCGCACGGTCCCCATCCATTCCGCAGGAGCCACGACTCGGCGACCGCACACCTTCTGATTTATGCGTAGTTCCACATCCGAAAAAAATAAAGGTAGAGGAGGAAAAAGCTTTCGGGCGTAAATCAAATCTCGCGGACAGAGTAACGTCCCTTTTTATCAATCTCTCCATTTTTCAATTTTCTTCTCTCTCTCTCCCTCGCCTCTTTTTTCCACGCAAAAAAGGTCAGTGACCAGTCGATCACGTGGTTCCCCGAGAGCTCTGCCCGCCAGTATCAGCGGTCCCATGGCGGCCATCACCACCGGCCTTTCAGAGCACACTCTGGCGACGACGTGGAGGAACTTTTGGCGGACGAAGGTGAAGTAAGCGGCGGAGGGTCGAAAGTGACTCAAAGGACCGAGGTCAAAGCGGGAGCGGGAGAAAAAGTCCACCCTGGGGACGCCCTTGACACCGATAGAGACGCGGACTCGCCCGACGTGGAAGCCGTGGTGACCACAGCCCCTTCATCATCCACAGTCCAGTTGGCCTTTCAGGTGAGTCTCCTAGTTGGCAAGGGATCGGAAGGGCAATTTGAGGGGGATCCGTGACAACAGAGATCATGCACGGAGTGATTAATGAAGTGTTTTTTCCTGCGGGTTACAGAAAGGGGTTTCTACGTTACTTATTAACGGAAGAGGAACTGTTTGCATGAAACAAAAACCGTGACATGCATGATTGAAATGCTCTTGGAGAGCGGTTTTCGAGCTTGCATAAGCTGCATGCATGTATTTACCTTTACGTCCACTATTACAATATGTTTACTATACCTGCAGATGATGTGAATTATTAGGGCCATTCATTATATTTGTTTACTATTGAGTCCAGGAAGTATGAAATTTATCATAGCTCGGTCATGGAATATTCATTTATAAAGTCTTTGTTTAACAGCTAATTTTTCTTTTGAGGATTTTGAAAACTTCTTTCTTAATAGCATACTCAGACTAAACTCTCTGTAGAACCGCATCCAGGTTTACGATCTATTTTACTCTAAAGCGATTTTATTTAAATGTATTTAATGTATTTGAATTAAATGTAAATTTGAAAAGACTTGATTGGAAGACTTGTTCAGGAAGACTCTCTTTAGGTTTCGCTTACAAAACGTGTTATCCGTTCTGCCTTAAATAGCTTTATTTATTTCCCTTCATTCAATTAATCTTGTGGTGTTGTCCTAACCCATAACATTTCCAAGGCTGGTATAAGAGAGCAATTACGTATCTGTTAAGAGTTTTTCTCTTTTACAATTTTGATAGCCCAAATCATTCTTTAGTCTTGGTTGCGTAAAGATTCACGGAGGCAGGCTTAACTTAGTAGTAATAAGACACGGAAGTACGTGCCGTGGTATATTCTTTTACACAAAAACTTTATTAGTCTTTGAGGTATGTGCCTTTGTCCGCAAGCCTACCTCATTCTTGTTAAGTCTTGGTAAGTACTCTGGAAAACTTGAAATTTGCCCGAGGACAGCGGTCTTACCAAGGAATTTATTCTTAAACACATTGCTATATTTTATGCGTATTTATGCATCAAAGATTCATTAAACTTCTATATTGAACGACGACGATTTGACGACGATATTGACGATTTATCAAATTTAGGTTCATTGATTCCCTTGTGACCCTTACATTTTTATTGTGCCAAGTAAACTTTTCAATAATTAAAGTTAATCGTAGGGAATCTTTTGTTAGACCAAGAACACTGCATTCCTTGAAAACACCAATTATTGAAGATGTGTGTTTTTTTTAAAGTTTGCTATAAATTTTGAATCATTCACTGTAATTCGACAAACGAAAAAGAAATCTTTGAAAATCGATATGTTCATATTATAGATGTTACCAACAACGGAAAAATGCCTCTTTGCTCGACCTTAAATGATAAGATCTTTCAGAGAACTCCTATGATAAATCGGGTTGAAATTTAGGCGCTTGCGACCTGTAACGTAAGCTCTTATGTTTAACCCAATACTCAGGGAAGTAAGTGTGACGCTATATTTTGAAGCATCTTATGGCCTGAATATTTATTGGCCTGATTGAAAGTGACATGTGCATATTAGGCGACGAAGTATTTCCGGATGCTAAAATCTCAAAGAAAACTGGGTCAAACCATGTCCACGACATCTGATCCAACATCCCATGTGCAATAACTGTTATTCAAGTCAGCACACGAGCTGTGAACGATGGATGCAAAAGTTCCGTTGCTCTTCAAGAGATCCTATCACAAAAAAAGTTGTTGTGACTGAAACATAGCTTCATGTAGTCGAATGCATTGCATTTCGGCTCTAAGTAGTCCAAATTCAGCGGTCAAAAATTTTTCTAATGATAGCCTTCAAAATGGTCATTTAATACTGGACTCGTAAACCTTCTACAGATGAAACTAGAAATGAAAAGCAATATTTGAACCAAATTTGATAAACTGATTTTGAAAAAATACATACTGAATGAATTCCGTTCTTAGAGGTCCATCTTAGAGCGTCCACCGAACTCTTTATTTTGAAGAAAATTTTGGATTCTGCGAGAAAACTTCGTGATGCAGAAGACAAATTGTGATGAGCCCCTTTGTTCGCTAGGTGGCGACGAGGGAATATTTTATCTTTTTTAGAGCTTTTACTAGGAGCGGGGGCGTAAGTGCTTGGGAAACTTTCCCAGGAGTTGACTTTTGAGGCAAGGTGCTGACGTGAAGTCACCGTAAGTTGCGACCTTTATTACTGCCAAGTTCATGTGGGATTCTTTTATGGGTCGTTTTAGGGTATTGAATTGCTGATGTCGCCAGAGTTAGACGTATTTGACCCAAAAAACATTACGTAAGTCGACCAGGTCACGAAACTATTTTCCAAAAATGTTATCATTATCGTTCACTAATAGACTATGAATGGGCCATGCTAGCCTTGTGGCAGATATGTAATTGAAACATCTTCTAAATTTTAATTATAACGAATAAGACACCTTTAAACATCTTATGTAGCAAAATCTTTAAATTACGCCACACAAATATCGTATCCAATTAGATAAAATCGCATATAATTTTTAGTTATTAGTTTAAGCTATATAAATTGTCTATCTAGTCTAATGACAGATGTTAAGATTAAATTTATGATTACTTCAACATGTATATTACANTTCTATTTACAGTATATAAAATATTGCTAATATAAACTAATACATATAACTAAATATAGATAAGGATTAAGTTAAAGGTGTTAACTTTGCACAGTAAATATAGATACTTATAAAACTACAAAGATTTGGGTTGTGGGGAAAAAACTCCTTAACTGAAGGTTTCTAGCGTAAAACCCACGATGCGGGAAAACACCCACACAAGAAGGGGGCGAAAAAAACCCGCGGAAACACAGAGGTGATAAATGCACTATAAGTAGGTGATGATTATTAATGTTCCTCTTAAAGTATAAACATTTCCTTTTCTTTCTTTACGTAAGTTAGTGCAAATTATTTAGTTAAATTTTCCAATTTTGAATGTTTTCATGGTTATGAAATGATTCTAAACTGGTTTGCCGATAAGTTTTTAAAGTTCATATTACAAACAAGGCTATCTATATGACGACCAATTTCATAATTTCTTTCAATCTCATTTGTGTGTTTCAGCATTTTCTGCTATAAGTTGAAATTGATATTCACTTCCTCTTGGTATTGAAAAAAGCAAACTTTCTTGGGAGATATTCTGCCTTCCCTTCACTTCTGTAATTCGGAATAGCAGATTTAGGTCTCGAAAAATTAATATTTTTGCTAAAGGCGAACGAAAATTATTTGTTAAAAAATTATTTCCATGATGGATATTATATGTTTGAGTAGATGGATGGTATACAGTAATGAAAATAGTATCAAATCTTAAAAACATCGTGAGAAACGTTGAGTCTTGATAATGATAATAATAATATCTTCTTTACTGGAAACAACGAGACCCAAAAAACGTGTAATTTAATAATTATTAGCATTAACGAACTCACAGAACCATTCTATTCAGAAAACTCCAATCAGTCAGGACTCGAACCTGGGAACTTGGGGTTGGAGCACTAGAACAATAACCACCACCGCGGTCGGTTTCTGATAAAATAAGACATCAAAAGCCTCCAAACTTTTGAGGCTTGGGCGATAGAAATAAGCTGGGTTGATGGAAAAACAAAGTAATAAGAGCTAGCGATGGAGGGAGAGATAATGGTTTTGATCGAAGGATTAAATCGGGGGAAAGAACTAAGTTAGTCAAACATAAAGAGAGAGAGATTATGAAAGAAAGTAATTGAATATGGGAGGCAAGAGTGAAGAAAGAGAGGGGAAATACAAAAGTTTTTAGATGATATTGAAGATTTTTAGAAATAAATAGTTTGAAGTCGAGAGTTTTACGGTACGTGTACATAACAAGAGATGACAGGAAAATGCATATACGTACATAAGCATGTACGGAATCAAGATGATAAATTGTATTTCCCTTTATTGGCAGGGTATAGGAATGGTTAAATCTCCCAATTTGGATCCAATCGAGTCACAACATCTCGCTATTTCCAAAAACAGGCTGCACAAAAAAATCGACAGGGGTGGGAGAACGGAATCAATCATGGCGAGGAGAATTCCCAGTTGATCAATTTTCGGTACCTTTAATTTCACGGACGAGCGCATGCTCGTTCGATCGCTTGATAAAGTGAAGTTATCTGTTCATCGAGAGGGGACGAGGCAGTCGCCGGAGCCCGATAACGAATCGAATCAAGATACGCTGGCAACATGTAGATCACCATCAAGCAATTCATCATCGCGATTTCTTACTGCTAATGTGACACTCGTGTAGCGATCATTTCGGTGGTATTTGAGCCACATTTTGGAGTAAGTACATCAAACTTCAGTTTTACCGAAAAGAAAAATATTCAAAGGAATCCATTTGTTTATTGTAAAGAAGTCGGATATTCAAGTTCAGTGGCACCTCGTCTTACGAGCTTAGTTCGTACCAGTTTGATGTTCATTGCTCGAAAAGTTTGAATCTCGAAATCCAGTTTTCCATCACCTCTTTTCCGTTCTTATCTCGAAATCAAGTTCGTGTCTGGAGGTCAATATGGAGTAAAGAATGGGTTCGTGACGTGTCGTTGTGTTGATGAGGTCGTATGTAGGGTGGTTCGTGGGTTGAGGTACCACTATAGTTTGTTATACGGTTATCATAACATTTTTGAGGTTAAATGTAATGTCCATGGAGTGAATGAGGTGTTTTTAACCGAGATGACGCGTGAAAACAAATTAATTTCGATTTACATCATAGGAAATTCGCCACATGATATGATTAGGTAACCGGGTCATTTTAAATTTATCGTTCCAATCAAATTGATTCAGATCCTATCACAAAAAAAGTTGTTGTGACTGAAACATAGCTTCATGTAGTCGAATGCATTGCATTTCGGCTCTAAGTAGTCCAAATTCAGCGGTCAAAAATTTTTCTAATGANTATTTATATATTTAGTTTTCAGTTTTAATTGATTGCCTCCGATGTTTTTAGTTTTTTGCTCAAAAGAAACTTCGTTTAAATTCATAAAAAGTAATATTTTTCTATCATTCTTTCTTTTTAATAAAAGAAAAAATGGAAATTCAATCCGTAAAGCCCCCCCCCCTGCCACACGACGAAATGTGGTTTGTCGGTATTAATATAGACGTAAATAAATTATTCACCGTTGTTACTCATAATAGGGGTACGATTATGAAAGTAATTAGTTGCTTTTAAGAACCTTTTTTAAGAACTCTTTTTTATTCCCGTAGATAATTTAACTGCGGCTAAACGATCAATTACTTCACATGTAAACCCTCTTAAAAGGGTCTTGAATACCTTCTATTACTAAAAATTAAAACGTTGATATGAGGGTGATATGGATAAAAAATAATCCATTTAAGACGTAAGGTGAAATTGAACTGCGAAGTGGAGAATGAGAGTTTGTAATAAGAGAGGGAGAGTTAATAATGAATAACTTAATGGCTAAAAAACTCAAATGAAATAAAAGAAGAGCTACGTGACCAACATAGTAAGAGTGAATCCCGTTGGTTTTTACATGTTGAAAGCATAACCAAAAGTAGATTTAAAACAAATAAGATGTCTTGTGATGAGATCCACCGGTATTGAAGGTTGATAAATAACTAGGTAAAACAGCTTGAAATAAATTCAGTTGAGAAAAGCCAGCTTAAACAATAGAAAGGAATGAATGGAAATATCCATGAATGAGTCCGAAGCGAAAGATGTAGGGGAAAATTGGAAAGTATTTTTCGTTATTGTGAATAAGTAACACAGATAACGAGTTTACACAAAAAGGGAATGATGGGGTGTAATTGGTTTGTTAATTTCGTGGAATGAATGAAATCGCGAAGAGTGAAAGGAACGAAGATTCCATTGAATAGTTTTCCTTTATTAGATATTGCTCTGGTTTTCAATACCCAGTTATGCTTGCTTGGTAACACTTATAAGGTTCCCATTAAAAGAATGAAAGGATATTGGACCATCATAAGATGCCAGGGGTGCGTAAAATAAGAGAAATAATAATAATAATAATAAATCGACTTTATTTCAGGGCGAGATTGAGACTAGTAAGTCTCTTCTTACATCTAACCCTATGTCATAAAAGATGAAAAGAAATAGTTTATGGGGCTAAAATAAAAGAAAAATAACAAAGAGATGTGTTTGCGGGTTAAAAAAAACCTAAGTTATTGCACTTAGGAAAAAATAGAACCCTGCAGGAAAACGCCCACAGGAAGGGGGGCGTGAAAAACCTGCGAAACCTACAGACAGTAGCATCTAAAATTTTAAAGAAGAGGGGGAAATTAGAAAATGAAAAGTGACTGCAACGTTACTGAAAAGAATAAAAAAAAGCATGATAAATGTACATTGATATGAAAGAAAGAAAAAAAAGAAGAGGAAGGGGGAGAAAAAAGATGAGGACAGGAGATCGATTAGAAATACAAGAAAAGAAACATTGCAAAGATAATAAAAGAAGTGGGAAAAACACAATACATAGATATTTACAGTATCACCATTGGTTACGTCAATTTAGCAATAAAAGTAATAAATGAAAAGAATCTATAAAAAGGAATAAATAATAAAAGCTACAGATTACCAAAAATAACAAAAGCCATGGAAATCACTATACATAGATATTTACAATATCGTCATTGGTTATGTCAATTTAGCTTTAAAAAGAAGAAAAATAAAATACAAAATTACACTAATAAAATAACATAAATAATGGTGGAGAACAGACGGACAGAACAGATCTTAAGAAAAGAGAATAGACAGATTTTCTAACAGAGTGGGGAGAGGGCCAAGACTTGGTGCATTCATAGTGTGTTGAAAGAGTTGGGATGCGGTCAAAACGTTTGAGTTCAGCTTTGTTGGATTAATAGATGATTGTGGCATTTACGCTTAAAGGTATATATGGATGGTAAGTTTTCCATAGCGGATGGAAGTGAATTCCAAAGGTTACTAGCTGTGACTGCGAAAGATTTATGAAATATTTCAGTTCTATGCTGGGGGATCAGGAGTTTCTTACAGCCTCTCGTGTTACGGTCGTGAATGGTATTTAGAGATACAAATGAGGTATAAATATACTGTGGAGACTTCGTGTTCAGAAATTTATATGTGGATAGTAGGATATGTAGCTTCCGTCGCGATTCTAATTTAAGTAACGATAGCTTAGAGTAGTATTCGGAAACGTGATCATATTTTTTCAAGTTGAAAATAAACCTCACCGCGGTGTTTTGCATTCGTTGCAGCTTCATGGCAAGTTCCCTTGATAGATCCTGGTATACTATATCACAATAGTCAAAGTGTGGCATGACTAAGGATTTAACAAGTCGTAATTTCACGGAGGGGGAAAGGAAGTTTCCTGCACGCCTTAGAGTGTGAAGCGAGAAATTTACGTTTTTACATATGTGAAGGACGTGATCAGACCATGTGAGTGTTTCGTTCATATAGAGGCCGAGATTTTTCACCGATTTTACGAACAGGATCTCATTGCCATTCAGTTTAAGTGCTGGTAGGTTATCTTTATTTACTGAGTTAAGTAGTTTAGGATATCCGATCATGATGGCTTGAGATTTAACTGGATTAAGGTTGATAAAATTGTCTTTGCTCCAGTTACTGATGAGCTGTAGATCACAATTAATTTTACGCAGCGATTGAGGCAATTCTGAAGGACTTGAATTCAAGTAAATCTGTAGATCGTCGGCGTAGAGATGGTAACTACAATGTTTCAGTTCCTTGATACAGTCATTTATGTAGATAGTGAAAAGCAGGGGACCCAAAATTGAGCCCTGAGGAAGTCCGCGATCTATCTCAATCCATACAGACGCCAATTCGTCGGAAACTACTTTCTGTTGGCGATGGTGAAGATAGGAAGAAAACCAGGAGACAGAGTTGTCAGTGAAACCCAGCATCCTAAGTTTTGCCGTCATTATGTCTACGTCAATTGAGTCGAATGCTTTAGTGAAATCGAGAAGTACTAACGCGGTTAATTTTTTACTATCCATAGACTTGCGAATGTCCTCGGTTATCTTTACGAGCGCGGTAGCGGTGGAGTGAAGTTTACGAAAGCCTGATTGCAAAGGGTTGAGAAGGGAGTTTTGATCGAGGAATTCAGAAACTTGACGGTGAACCAGCTTCTCGAGGGCTTTAGATAGGACAGGAAGAAAGCTTATTGGTCTGTATTCCTTACAATTATTGCCGTCGGGTTTCACGTTTTTCGGAATCGGACGGATTAATGCCTGTTTCCATTGCGAGGGAAATTTTCCTTGAAGAAGAGAACTATTGAATATGTTAGTTATTACTGGTAATATAATATGCATCAATTTGTTGATTATGAGAGTAGGAATTCCATCAGATCCTGAGGCTTTAGATTTTATGCTTCTAAGTGCCTTCAATGCGTCAATTTGAGATACAGGTTTAAAGACAAAGTCCGTGTGGTGGGGTGAAGCAATAATGCTTGAATCCAGACTATCTATTAAGTGTTGCTTGCGTTCGGGATTAATTTCTGTCGGTGGAAGGGAGAATTTTTCATTGAGGGAATTAAGACATTCAAGGGTAAGCAACGGGGATTCTTTGGGTTTCCCTATACCAAGGCCTCGCAGTTCTTTCCATAATGCTGCAGAGGATTTACATCTAGAAATAGAGTGCGCATATCGAATTTTTGCGTTCCTGATTAATTGTTTCGTTCGGTTTCTTAGTCGTTTATAGTCGTTAAAGATTGTTGCATTCTTGCAACGTTTGAAATGACGGAATTTTGAATCGCGTTTTGCCATCATTTCCCTAACTTCTGCTGTTAACCACGGAGCAAAAGGTTTGGTGACTCTAATTAATTTAACCGGCGCATGAAGGTCGAGTAAGTTAATGAGGAGAGTATTTAAAGTTTCGACTTTTTCATCTAGGTTGTCAATGAATTCTATATTATGCCACGGCAGAAGAGAAGCATCACTAAGAAAATTATCATAATTTATATTTTTCGTATCGCGATGGTGAATATACTTTTGCGTGGATTTTGGCGTTTTAAGAGAATAAGATAGGTATATCGTATCATGATGAGATATTCCGGGAGTTGCGAGCTGTCCATATGTTTTGACTCTCTCTGGATTGGTGGTAACTATGATATCGATCCATGTAGAAGAGGTTAAGGTATTATACGTTGATTGCAGTGGGAGTAGAGATAAGTTGTGAGCAGTAAACGTGTTTTTCAAGAATTTTGAGTCGTTATTATCGTTATTCATGTTGGCGTTTATGTCACCCGCTATCAGTATGTGTTCATATTCCTGTCTGATTTTTGCTATCGCGTCATCAATATCTGATAAGTGACCTATTTTGGGTGGCCGATAGACTACACCAAGTAACATTTTTTTATAGTTAACCGTTACTTCAATGAAGAGGTATTCTGGTCTTTTACAATATTTTGGATCACTAGAAAGGATAATTTTACATGAAAGATCGCTGCGAATATAGATTCCGACGCCACCTCCTCTCTTGCCAGTTCGATCATTTCGGTAAAGAGTAAACCCTGGTATTGTTATTAAAGAAGAGGGAATTGTTGGTTTTAACCATGTTTCAGTTAATGCAATAGAGTGGATACCACTACGCGGAAGAATTGCACGTAGTTCGTTGAGGTGCGGAATTAAGCTTTGAACGTTAAGATATAGCAATTGAAAAGTTCGCGGAAATGGTCGAAATTTTTCCGTTAGTATATCTTGGGCACTGAGAGAATTGTGAATAATGGGTGAATGTATTGTGTTTTGGTGAATAAGATTTTGTGATGCGGGAGCTACTGGCGAGGGAATGAATGGAGGTGCATGAGGATTCAAGGAAGACCTCCTGGACAGTAACGGGACGAAAATCAGAGCATTAGGGTTAAGCTGACTAAGAGAGCCATTAAACGCTGTAGGGAGTGGGAATAGGTATCCACTGCGGGTGGCCACGGGTGAGTGAGTGAGAGGCTGAGGTGGCTGTGATGAGTGGGAAAAACGGCTGGATGTGAATTTCTTAGAATCCATAATTGCCACAAGGAAGGAGTAAGTTATTGAAAATTTTAAAAACTTGTCTTGAGAGGAATGGGGAGTAAGACGTTACTCAGTTAAACCTTACGTGCACACAAATAATCACTTATGAAATATTATTTGTTCGCAAAGATCACTTTATGCGTAGTAATAATAGTACTTGGATAGTTTAAACAGTTTATTTAAAATTCACTACGGCAAATTTAACTTCACAGCACTGAGATATATTTCACTACGGCCAGAGCATTAGCTTAGCATGCAATGGGATGGGAAATCACTTCACTATCACTAATGGGGAAAAGGGAACACCGGAGTGGGAAGATTTTCACTTTATGTATTGGGTAACACTTGATCGCACTTGATATAGGGGATGTAACGGGAATCACTATGGAATGATGCACCACACTGAATGGAAATAATACCTAGCAGCACTATGGAGAGACACAATAACTCAGGGAGAATGGGAAAACTATGGACTGGACCACTTAACGCTTAGAATTGGGCACTAAACTCAAAATAAACACTTATTAGGGGGCACTAGTGAAATATGGGAAAACACTGATTAAGTTGGGGGTAAAGCTGGTGGATCTTTCTTGATTCTGCGTCGGATGTCTCTTGAGCTGCTTTAGATGTTTTATTCCGCAAAGTTTCTGTTTTCTGTCGGTGAGGGGAAGGCTTGCAATTTCCGATTTACTGTCCGCTGTTCTCGGTATTCGGTGTTACTTCACACCTTCGTCCAAATCACTCAAAACCTCGTCGAAGAGACTCAATTTCGCAGCTCGCTCCTGGTTTGGCTGTTGGGAACGAAATATTTTCTTGCTGCATCCACATCTCGGATGGAGATGGCGTGGACCCTGCTACCATCAGGACGCAAGAATATGACTTTACCGTCTTGCGTCCAAGCATTGCGTGGGGTAGCCAGCTCTTTAGCCGCCTGAAGCACTGAGTTTCTTGTTGCTGTCAGGGATTCTGTTACCAGGATGCCTGTGCCTTTTAACGCCTTTTTTGCCATCCAAACTTGGTGGCGGTCCTGGTAAGATATGAATTTGACGATAATAGGTCTTGGTTTATCGTCCGAGCTGGTTCTTGGCTTCCCCACGCGATGCGCCCGGTCGAGGCAACGCACATCGATTGGGACTTTAATTTTGTCCCGGAAGAGCGTGACTGCGGTTTTTATGCAGTCCTCCTTTGATACTTCCCGGATTCCATGCACCAACAGACAATTGCGCCTGGAATATTGCTCCAGGGAATCCATCCGCTCTTCCAATGCGTCGCTTCTGGTGGTCAGACTTGCGATTTCACTGAAAACTTTTCCCTCGAAGGCGATAAATCGCTCTTCGAGTGAAATCGCTTCAGAGGACCTCGATGGTTCTTTCTTAAATTTTGCAAGTTCCTCCTTAAATGCCGAAAACTCTTGCTGTAAATCCGTCTGCAGGTAAGCAAGAGTCTTGCGGAGTTCGGCATTATCGTCCTCGAGGTCCTTCTTACGGGCAACGGTAGGGGCCATCGCGGCGAATGGGTGATCGTTAGGGAAGGTTAAAAGGATGGTAATTAGGAGCGAGGAGAGAGGCACGTCAGGCTCCTACGGGCATCGAGCGAAGACGAAGAGCGAAGAAATAGATACCAGGACAAGTAGTCTTAGGTACATTCTTTCCGTGAATGATACAAGACATCATCATAATAAAGAAGTAGCTCGAACGCTCGGTGTTTACACCCAGTTACACACGAAAGGCGGTTTAGATAGACAAAGAACATTATTCGGCTAATATTAAGCTGATTATAAAATTGAGACTGGATAGTCCCATCTTCTATTTATAAATATATGCTAATGAAATTAGGAAAAATAACAGAAGAATTTTTAGAGTGGAGTAAATTAGTAACATGAAAGAAAAAGGGAGCTATGGGAAGAAAGGAAACCTACAAATCTTAGCATAGAATATTTACAGATTTGCAGTTTACTTTTCTAAAGATGTTATCAAGAAATAAAGTAGCATTTAAATAGAAATGTTGTCAGGAAAGTTTTCGCCAACGCAAGTATATTTTTAGCACCTAGAGCAAAAAATAATGATTTACAAAGTTATCTGCAGAAGTTGGGTTCAATAGTTTTGGTGTAGATGTCAGAATTGCAACTTTATCACAATTTTATTGAGAAAAGTGTAGGTTAAGTATGTATATGTATGGATAGAGGTTGTTAATTTGCGTAAATCTAGCTAAATGGTAATGAATATGTCATTTTACCTAGAAATTTGGTCGATTGATCGATTCTCGGTTGCTCGACACTTTTCTTGACCGACGTTTAAATACAATGACACAGCAAGAAATCAACACACCGCATTTACGAACAATATGGTACCCGAAACATTGATTTCCAATTTGCAAATGAAAAATGGAAGCTTGACCCTCAATTTTTCTGGGAATTATATTTATTTGGAAATTATGAAAAATATCAGATCCTGTACAATCATCCTATATGTACATTTTAAAGGGTCGCAATGATTATTTACCTGCTTCGTTTATTTTGGAGTAAACATCGAATGTAATAGATTCACGGATGCTTAAATTAAAATTATTATAATAAATAACCTGCTAATTATAATTAAACTTACTTGCTAACTATAGTTAAAATTGTTATAATATATAGCTCTTTCTATAATTAAAATTTCCATCCCGAAAAATGTTACGTTTATGTAACTATAAAATCACGGCAAATATGCTTCCCAGTTTCTCTGTTTCCTAAGTTGTATTTGGATATTTTGTATCCTTCAACCTCGTTTTGAACTTATATTCTGATTTCTCTATTTTTGGGTATTCAATGTTGTACGTTTTTTATTTTATCTTGCTATGTTCTCCCTTCTTTTGCCTCTTTTCCATGCGTGTTTTCTGCGGAGTGCGTAGTTTTCTCAACCTTAAATAGCAACGAAGTTTTATTACACTGTCCTCTTTTAATTTTTAATTCATCATGAATTACTGTAAATATTAGAACGACATACGGTGGTAGGTTGAATAGAGGCCTGCATGGGTCTAACGTCCATCTATATATATATATATATATGAGGA
>KZ308122.1:3022062-3052896 GCA_000376725.2 Ladona fulva | reverse complement strand
TATATATATATATGATTATTACTTTTCTTACAACTAAGAATCATTTTACGTCAAATATAAATACCATGGAAGACTTCTAACTGCTAGATTTTTACTAAATGTGTATCTACCTTCCTGGCCTTGAAGCATTGCCGTTGTCAGGGAATGGAACAGTCGGCAAAGATTTGCATCGAACAGATTAGAAAAGGGTGGAAGCAGCCTGTCGGTCTGCCTAAGCTAAATACTATAAATATACCTGTGATCAAAGAGGAATGCGAATGTACATTACGAAGGGGAAGCAAAGAAATCAGATAACTCATAACTGACGATATGTCCTTCGTTTTCTCTTTTCCAGCTCTCCGATAAAATCGTTCGAACTCTGGCGGAGGATACGGAAATAATCACGAATGCGGAAAAGTCCGAGGCAAAAATTAGACTGATAATCACTTGCATCGCCACCATTCCAGACTTCATTGGTCCAGACCATGAGTATGCAGATCGTCGATTGACCTCATTCGCAGGTACGTATTTATTTCCCTTTGCATTGTAAACGTCCCGAATTGAATTTATGACATTGCCTAATTGGTAACGTACGTCATCTGTAGATTTACACTTGTCGAATGCAATCGCTCATTCCACTTCAAACGCTGTACCAATAGTAATTATTGCTGTTCAAATACACTGCATGTCCTGTGATGATTTACTTACTTGGCGATGGCCCTCCACTTCGTTTCGCTGAAGTCATTTCTTTCCGCCAATTTCAGTTAATAAATAGGGCATTAGCATTTTATGCCAACCTATGATCGTAGCTATGTTTGAGGATTCGAGGGCTATTTTTAATGACAGCTACCAAATTCTCAGCAACATACTTCATATCCGTTTTACTTATTTACACAAGCAAAATCTGCACTTAATTAGGTGGCTGTAATTACGGTATTTTAACTGCAAAAAGGGTGACTTGAAAGCCTATTGCTACTTATTCATTCTCACACCATATATAACCAAGGAATTCCGCGGGTTGTGGTACCAAGAAACATCTCTATGTTCTTTAACATGTTTCTATTCAACTACGCAATAACTGCTAATGAATCGATCTCTTTGAAACGTTGTGTTAACTTATTTCTGAACTTTAACGGTAATAAATTACGGAAATTAATTACGGTAATTAACGGTAAAACGGAAATGAATTACGGTAATCAATCTACTACGTATGTTGCAACCCACCAGTCAGTACTTGAGTATCGTTCTATAAAGAGATTTGTAATTTATGATCTTAGGGAGCTTATTCTATATGCGTGTATATTTGGCGTATTCATTGTAATGACATTATTTAGGCAACATGTTTATTTTGCAGCATTCTCCATAAGCCATAAAAAAGACAATTATGTGTAATAATTTCCTTATTTATTTAATGCTCTTGTGGAAATAAGATTTTCAAAAGCCAAAATTTTAAGAGTTGGCTGTTTCGATCTATCATTCTCTTCTTCTGTTTTGCGTTTAGAATCCATTTCCTTGTCCTGCTTTCTCATTCCCTCAGAGATAAATCTGTTTACCCAACACCAGCAAATATTGCAGGAAATAAGAACCTCTAGCGGGGTCGTTGCGTTGTTAAACGTTAGTTGCAGCATCATTCGCGACATTGGATGTGAATTGCTTCAGTAAATCTTTAGCACGTGGGCGGAATGGCTCTGGGCTAAGAAACCTCCACCACTTTCTCTAATGAATTTGCTTCCTTATTTTTTTAGTTTGAAATGATCCTTCTGCTACTCGAGTGGATCCTATTAAAAAAATCCTCCTCCATTTTCTTCGCTCAAGCGGGTTTTTCGTCCTCTTTCCTTAATCGTTTTTATCGCCGTTCTTCGCTTTTTCTAATAGAAAGAGTCAAGAGAAGCCTTCGTCCAGACCTTTTGCTTTGCGAGACATCGCTAGTTCTATCTGTCGCCAAACATTCAGAGATTTCTTTATTGTTTCCGCGAATATTTTCATTTTTCTTCGTTGAGCGTGGAATTTCCTCGAAATTTCACGGGACTTAATTGGCTCTTTTGATAAAAATTTCGAGGAATCCCATGAACTCCCGTTAAATTATACTTCCGCAAATTTGGAAGTTTTATCCTAATTGCCCCGTATCTTACATGGCTACATCTTATGCATTTCCTAGAAGCGGAGCCTAAAGCATTCTCGTTCTATTTTTGGGAGCAGAGTAAAAGTTCCGGTAATTTGCTATTCATTGGAATTCTACCATTTTGTATTCGGACTGTATGAGTAAGTCGAGTACATAATAATAATTGAAATATTTTTTAAAAGTTGAACGAATATTAATTTTGGAACATTTTTTAAAGATAAAATACGAGAATAAAGCTGGAAATACCAGGAAGCTCAGTTGTAACGAAAAGATAACTAAGCATTGAGAAAATAAAATCTTTCACATCTATTTATTCCAAAATATACGAAAAGTGGTGCAGAATTTAGATGTCCAATTCGAGATAACGTTATTATTTGACTGGATGCGTTTCACCTAAGAATATGCGGGAAAATTTTAAGTACGCTGTTGCCTGAGATGAAAGCTCTGTTAAAGGTGGAGCCGCTCACTTCAAAAAATTTATAATGTTAAACACCAACTTCAAAGGGATGGCATTAGATTCAGTTGAAATATATCAAAATATGTAGTACTGGAATTTGAGATTGGATTTTATTCTTGATAGAAATGCAGAATACCTGACATGCAAAGTTGCACATTGAAACTTTTTGTCCTTTTATTTCCATATTCTGCTAAATACCATTATTTGGAGGAGCCATTTAATTAAAGTTTTCAAAATACTTCGTATTTAAATTATTAATATATATTTGAATTTATCCATTGATGTTATATGCCATGGAATTTTTAGTCGAAAGGAATTACTCATTTTCTTTTGATATAAAATACTTTATAACTTAGAAATCTAAAAACATATTTAAAGAATTTTTTAATTAACTGGTTCAAGTATATTTTGGGGCTATATTAAAATCATAGTTCCTCTGCAGAGACATTTTGATGTTCTAGTTAGAACCCGAAAGAGGAAAAAATAGGAGCTTATTTAATCTATATTTCAATGTATGAAAATATATAACGCAAGGAAAAATCAAAAGAATGAAATGAAAGACTTAAGGGAATGGTGAATCTGTGAAACGAAGGAAAACGTACAGGCTAAAGTGGGGTTTCCGGTAAAATACAAGCAGGTGGACCACCTAAGAGTACCCCGTTTATGCAAGATAACCCGCCGCATATTTCGTCCTCCCGTGAATGTCTCCGGTGAATATTTGAGATCTCTTTATTACATATTCCAGTCCCATTTCAGTGGAAGTCATGCGGTACGAAATTTCGTCGGCAGTGGAGAGGTACTATAGGAGAGAAATGCCCTTCCAGTGTATTAGAAAAATTCCTTCTAGGACCGAGGGCGACACTCCTTTTTCCTTTTCCTCCAAGTGCATTGAAATGAACGCATTCCGTGCCTCTTCTCTTCATTCCAGTGGACGTGGTGTCTCCGCTATCGGAAGACGGTTCCAATCTGTTCGGTTCCGCGTCCGGGCTGAAGCCTCTGAACGTCATTCTACTCCCGCTGCTGACTTTGTTAGTGCTACTCATCCCGATGCCCCTCAAGTCCTTTCCGAGGCCGAGGACGTCGACCGCAACGCACGGCTGCTCACCTGTCGTCTCCCCGTCTGTTTTTCAGCGCCTCAACCCTGTCAGACCACGACGATGATGTCGGAGAGTTCGAGTCGAAAAACCTTGCTCAGAAAAGCCTTCCGAGTCTGCCCCATTGTGTCCCGACGTCCCTCCGTGACCCCGTGACCTAGACTTTTCACGCCCTCGATCGTCAGCGAGAGAGGGCGGAGATGAATAAAACAAATTTCGAACGTTCCCCCTTTAGAGCCCGTCAATAGTCCAAGAGCAGATTTTAATGAAAGACTGCGAAGAACTTTCGTTATTATGAGTTGAGAAAAAGTTTGGAGGCGAATATGGTGATAGCGTTTTCTCTTCGGTTTCGTTTCCTCCGAATATTTTCAGTTGGTGAGACCTTGAGGAAGAAGGGAAGATGTTCTCGTCGGCAACGTAAAAGACAATTCAAGGCGTCTGATTGAGATGCGCGGGTTTGGAAGATTGTACAATGAATTTGATGTCGTAATTTATAAATAAAATCCGCAACGAGGGAGTTGGTTGAGAGCGATAACGCCCTCTTAGAATTTGCTAATAAATCTGAGGAACAAAACCTTATATTAGATAATCAAATGAAAGAGTGAAAGGTTGCGAAAAAGTGAAATAATTAACTGTTGGGGTATTTTTTGTATAGAGGTAACTTCTACTGTAACACTGTGCTTTAAAAGTTGTTGTGTACAATAAAGCCATTTGTGAAAATATGTGCGTTGATTCTACTAATTTGAGTACCGCCTGTTTAAGACCTGGATGTTTTTTAGATGAGATTTAGGTAGTAATAAGTTTAAATAAGTTTTCAGTGCAATACTTTGTATAATTTCATGAATTAATGCTTTATTAGCGAAGATAAATATCGGAGTTTGTGAAATGTTTCCCTTTGATTTTTTCAATGTCAATTAGTTAATTATTTTTTAATTTTCAGTGACTTACAATTCCTTTTAATGTAGGTCATTAATATGCGAATTACATAGCAGTTGACATAGTTTCTGCGGATGCTAAATCTTAGTAACTATTACTTTCAGAATTTTTAAAGATAAAAAGGTGTCTACTCAATAGTTCTTCGCTTAAGAATTAAAAAAAGAAGTGCAAATTTCGATTTATGGTTTCTGCTAAGCAATACACGAGTATTTTATTTGTAATCGAAGGAAAACTTTGACATAACATTTTAAAGTACAATTAAACTTTTTGGCTGTAAATAACAACAAATTGCAAAGGAGTAATATCTTGGTCAATACAAAAGTAATCATAATTGTATTTTTACAGCGTTTTTCTAAACTCGAGTATTTTCTTTGCAACCGAAGGAAAACTTTGACATAAAATTTTAAAGTACAATTTAAATTTTGGTTGTAAATAACAACAAATTACATAGGAATAAGTGTTGATTTTTAACGTGTACGAAATGAACACATACAACCGAATTCATGAGCTACACATTTATTTTCATTCCATTCGGTCTACTACTTAAATTCTGTTTTAAGTATTGAAAATGATAATAATTATATGAGAAGATATAAGACATTGAAACAGCCGAAATTCTCAAGATTACTTTGTGAACGTCAAAAAATGGATTCAAAATCACCTTCATGATCAAGTCTTTACTTTTTATTGAGGATTTATACAATAAGGCCGTACGATATTACTAGAACAAGAGGATATGTATATCGACCCAAACAATCCGAGGGATTTTGGGATTAATCTTCTGGCGTTATGCCGATGCAATTTTCACAGCCTCCAAACAAGTCAAAAGTGTAATGAGGTCGAGGATCCAGTATCAGGATCGGATTTTTTTCCGTCGATCCCGGAGAAGAGAGAAACATTTCCAATCAAAGCCCATTCAACGATAGAAAGATATTTTCTGAAAAACTACCATCGTTCAAAATTTTATAAAAGTTTTAGAACCTAACGCATAAAAGTTTTTTTGGTTAATTTTTTCGCAAAGAAAATTGTATGCTTCATGTTCACCTCTTATTCATGCACCGATAATGGCTCAAAATTGTTCCCTTCCATTTATGAAGCTGAACCAATTTTCTTTTTCTTTAATTTCCTGAGCATACTGCGCTTCTTATTGAAACGCTGCCAAACTTTTATTCTAAATGTATTTTTACTATCGCCAAATAAAACATCTTAACTTCGTAGAATATATGTTGACATTTCCTACAACTAACAATGCTGATCTTATTCTAACAAGTCGAAAACGATTCAATTCTATTGGAAATTAGGGCATACGATTAGAATTTTTAGCCTATCACCTTATCAGGGTGAATTATAATCTGAGTGATATGTTGATATTATATTTTATCTTTCTTTCACAAAATCGGGAGTAACTTGGTGGCATTCTGTGAGAGGAGGACTAAGACAGGACGCAAATTTTTAAAGAAAACTAAATCTTGAATTTTCGCTAAGTTGAACTTAAAACAGGATCTAGTTTCCTTAAAAATAGTGTACTGCCTTATTTTTTTTTGTTTTTTTCTTAGAGAGGGATTGGCATTAAGAGTAAATTATATATGCAGAAAGACTGGTTTCATAACCTTTGATAAAAATTATGGTGTATTGTACTAAACATTCCTTCCACTGATTACTTTAAATTCGGATGTAATAATTCGTCCGTCCAAATGCGATAACATTGAATGATTATCATATTGGTGCATTGGTTTTATGGTCAATCATTAAGTTGATTCAGTACCGTTTGGAATTAAAATGGTTCGATAAAGTAACCAAATGATACGCTTTTAGTGAACTCTACGTATTTACATTATTTTTCGGAGTCAGTGACTATTACAGTGAGTCGCCTATCACTTTTGTAAAAAGTATAACTTAAAAATTGAGGAATAATGGTTTCAAATTATTTGGAACAAGAAAAAAGTACTATAGTTAGCCAATAATTAGTTTCTTAATAAAATGGAAATAAAAGTAACTGAAGGTAGATTTAAATTTGTTTTATTTTACCGCAATGGATACTGTATCAAAACTAAAAATTATTCTCGCTAGTGTTAAGAATGTTTTACCCTTATCCCCTTCATCAAATTTGATATTTTCGTTAAAGCAATTAATTTTATCTACTCGTACGGAACTTATCTAACATGAAAAATACTTTGAGATTATGTAGATGTTTAATTTAATTTGTATGAAATATTGTGGCAATAAATTCGTTGATCAATTGATTTTATATTCTTTAATCTTCTTTAATACCGAGAAGACAAATTAGAAAAATTAAATATTTATAATCTTAGAATAAACTCTTCCCCGCTTTCCATTCGTAGAATTGGGAAATCTGGGTGACGTGGTCAGTACGTTTAACGTATGCCTTAGATTTTTCCTTTACCTCGGAGTTGATAGGTAAGTGAAGTTTTGACCTATGTCCTTTTGCGCCTGACAGCAGTATCCGCAGTGAAACTGCGCTTCGATTTAAATATTAGTTTAATTAATTTGTCACTCCAAGAATTCTATGGGCCAGCTGTAAAGCTGGAGCCCAGTAGGATTGCGTTTTCATTTTGCTTTGAACGAGTATCGCAGTTTTTTAATGCATTGCCTAAAGGAAACATCAGGCTTTGATAGCTTACTAACGGAAGAAATCTTTTGGAATCTCGGTTTCCTAGTGACGCGAGTGAAACGCATAAAGGTAATGGGGTGGCGCTGCGTTAATACTTATGATGTACTTTATGTATCTCTTTTACCGTTTCCAGCAAGGAATGAGAAGAGGGTGATATAAAAAACTTTTATTCATCCTAAAATGTTGTACTATACATCGGCGAAAACGGCACGATATTGCACGTGCCTTTGAGTTTTAACTTTAAGGAAAACAACGTTGTATAAGCATTCGTTTTGGTTCTCTCAATACACTGCGTGAATTATCGCAATAAAAGGAACATTGGAGGAAGATCAAAGTGATATCTATATTCTTTTGGATAAAAAAAGGAATATTTCCTCGTCCCCGAGTAGAGGGGTCCCGGACATCCAAGTGAATAGCGTGCTCGCCGGTGGCGGAAGCGGTCCCGGATTCGATTCCCAGTCGGGGCCCATATGTACGAATTGACCTCGGCTGTCGCACCACTTTTAACAATATCACTACCACTTCTAATGATGACAGGCTAGCCTATTTGTGTCACTGTACTGTCAACCATTAGCTCACAGCCTGTCTTTACTCAGAGGGAATATAGGATGGCCCGATTGATAGGACTTATCTTTTGATCTTTAACTATCGCTGCTTTAAGTATATAACTATTGATCGGCTTTCGAAGCATAACGTTTGCGGAAAAATGCGCTCTTGGGAAAGCGGTTGGCATCACAACGGAGGGAAAATTACTTTGGTGACGTATTTATTACACAATAGGGGAATGGGGAAAGCTGTTTAAAACTGCAATTTGTGTACAGCCACACAAACATTCACTTCCTGCCAACCGCATATCGGGGTTCGATAGGAAACGTATACACCAAGCGATCACCCTATTCGTTTTAAGCTTATTACCACCTTCGAAATCAATGCATATGAAAGTTGGAATTAGCTGCAAATTACTAACGAAATGGACTTTTAAATTAGAAATGCTTAGAGGCATGTACATACGTGCATACCGATGGATACATACAATTTTATTTCAGGCTAAACCGTACCTATCATATTCACCACCCAAAAATAAAGCCAAAAACCTCCTCATTTTCCCGAAATTAACTAGCGGTGTAGATTTTTATGTTTATTACATGTGCTAAACAGTAAGTATTCGTTTGAGGAAGAAAGTAAATAGGGCTGGAACCATCTTAGAATCATTATTATAGAATTCCTCACTGCAGGTAGCAGGCTGGATATGGTGGTAGTGGGTACAATTCAGGAAATAAATAAGTTTCATGATAACTCATATCAAGATGTATGAAAGCATATGATGTGTGGGGAATATTCTTCGTCTGCTTGGAATTTGCACTTGAAGGAAAAGAAACCCTCGGAAAACTCACATTAGGCAATCGTCACATATAGTATGGTCTACAGTACATATTAAGAAACAATAAGGATTACAAATGGATATCAAGTAGCACACTCACAGAACAGACTAATGTTAAAAACAACAACTAGTATATCAATCGACAGATTCAAACTTGTGTTCACTTCATCGCCGCCTCTACAACATTCTCTGTCCTAATCAACTTCGGATTTTCAAATAAATAAACTTGTGTAATGTTATAAACACAAATTGATTTATTTTTATTGTTAGTTCAAGATTCTGATTTATTTATTGGATATGATTTATATGCATTCTCTACGATTTTGAGATATCTTTTACATTTTTCTTTCATTTACATGACCAAATTTTACTGTAAGTTGAAGATTCTGATTTATTTATTAGATTTGATTTATATGCAATATATATCATTTTATCGCTTCGTGCTTCTTTTTTTGATAAATCGTTTTCATTCATTGTGATATTGATGAAAATTGTATGCTTCATGTTCACCTCTTATTCATGCACCGATAATGGCTCAAAATTGTTCCCTTCCATTTATGAAGCTGAACCAATTTTCTTTTTCTTTAATTTCCTGAGCATACTGCGCTTCTTATTGAAACGCTGCCAAACTTTTATTCTAAATGTATTTTTACTATCGCCAAATAAAACATCTTAACTTCGTAGAATATATGTTGACATTTCCTACAACTAACAATGCTGATCTTATTCTAACAAGTCGAAAACGATTCAATTCTATTGGAAATTAGGGCATACGATTAGAATTTTTAGCCTATCACCTTATCAGGGTGAATTATAATCTGAGTGATATGTTGATATTATATTTTATCTTTCTTTCACAAAATCGGGAGTAACTTGGTGGCATTCTGTGAGAGGAGGACTAAGACAGGACGCAAATTTTTAAAGAAAACTAAATCTTGAATTTTCGCTAAGTTGAACTTAAAACAGGATCTAGTTTCCTTAAAAATAGTGTACTGCCTTATTTTTTTTTGTTTTTTTCTTAGAGAGGGATTGGCATTAAGAGTAAATTATATATGCAGAAAGACTGGTTTCATAACCTTTGATAAAAATTATGGTGTATTGTACTAAACATTCCTTCCACTGATTACTTTAAATTCGGATGTAATAATTCGTCCGTCCAAATGCGATAACATTGAATGATTATCATATTGGTGCATTGGTTTTATGGTCAATCATTAAGTTGATTCAGTACCGTTTGGAATTAAAATGGTTCGATAAAGTAACCAAATGATACGCTTTTAGTGAACTCTACGTATTTACATTATTTTTCGGAGTCAGTGACTATTACAGTGAGTCGCCTATCACTTTTGTAAAAAGTATAACTTAAAAATTGAGGAATAATGGTTTCAAATTATTTGGAACAAGAAAAAAGTACTATAGTTAGCCAATAATTAGTTTCTTAATAAAATGGAAATAAAAGTAACTGAAGGTAGATTTAAATTTGTTTTATTTTACCGCAATGGATACTGTATCAAAACTAAAAATTATTCTCGCTAGTGTTAAGAATGTTTTACCCTTATCCCCTTCATCAAATTTGATATTTTCGTTAAAGCAATTAATTTTATCTACTCGTACGGAACTNCACTGCCCGTAATAAATAATTAAATAAATATTAAGAAAAACCATCGTTAAAAGAAAAAAAATCGGAAATTTTTGGAGACCTCTGAATTTGAACCCTCTACCTTGACTATTATTGTCAGACACTATCACTGCCCCATTTGACCTTATAACAATGGTTATGCATGTAGGGTATATGCGAGTCATTGATGTCTTAGGCACGCGGTGAGCCTAAATATGTCTACGGGTTACTTACTTGCACTTGCGAGTTAACCTATATCCAAAGTGGTTTCAAGATACCCATTTCTCAAGGAGACTCATTCTTCGGAAGGGATTACGTCGTGAGGACACCCGTCAACGGACTAAAATTCTTGGGAAGCGTCGTTGGCTCAAGATAATCCACGATGCAGACGACTCATGGTAAGTAACTGTCTTGTTATCTTATTGAACCGAACGGGAAACGGATAAACTACTAATCGACATTGTCGTGGTAACCTAATTAGTTCTGCTAGATGCTGCTAGACTGGATCAGACGGAACATCCATATGACGTTACTAACTCCATTTGAGCAGCTATGCTTCAAGAATTTTTGCGTGAGAGTAAACTTTCATAATTCAACTTCGTTATTGCTGTTTGCCTCGACTTCGCCTTTCTCAGAGTTTGAACTTTCGGTATGAATTCCCTAGTTTCCGGCTTTCGTTGTTCTCCATTAGCACAAAACAATTTTAATTTCGAAGACTCTCTTGCATCTCATATTCACGTTAAATATGTACCTCGTTGCTTCCTAATCTCTCGTTATGCCTAATGTCGCATGTTCAGTTGGTATCTGTTTGAAATTTCTGTGCGTTACTCAGTGGTTTTCGCAGCAAACAAGTGGCTTTATTATTGCCGAAGTCAGATGGCTAATAATATGCATCCATATGCAGCGCAATAATTCGTATCTTGTAATTAAAAATTATAGCCCATAACTCCTCAATAATTAGGTTTTGCCATTCAAAAATTTGGTTTCAAGAGGAATATTTCTTCCAAGGTGTATGTGTGGGAAATTACTTGTCCATATAAACGATTTTAAGCTTGTTTTAGACGTTTTAAAATTTATAATCGCTAATTGAAACACACTTTACGTATCGATAGTACTTTTTTCGATATCACCTACACTTAAAACGCCCGCAAGATTTATTTATCTTTGGCGATGGGTTATGAAAATTTTTAAGAATTAAATGAATGGGTTGGAATAAGATATAAAAGTCCGTAAACGTATTTAATCACATTCAAATTGTGGATGGAAATCATGATAATAATATATAATAATCAGCTGTAATTAAAATTGCGATCCTTTAACTTATTAGAAAAATAAAAGTTAATGAATACTCGTAATCCTAGTCTTGAATCGTTCACGAAAACGTATTGTCTCCTGCTCAATGAAATTGTTGATAAAATGTAGTTGTATTATACTGAAATAAAAATCCTATGGTATAAATGGTAAATTCTATAAAATTTTATGTATGACCGGCATCGTCGCCGTGCGATATCATCAGGTACATTACTGCGACGGAACCGGTGGTACGTTATATTCTTTGTGGAATTTGCCATTGTTATTTTATTTCCTTAAAATGAAATAATTCCAAGAACGTGTGACACAGTATCTTTAGTGTAGTAGTCTTACATGCTCATCTCGCCTCCTTGCCGGAATTTGAGACGTATCCCAGAGTAAGTAAACTTTTTATGTTTTCAGATAACGTAGCTTGAATAGATCTTTTCTTGGGTCAAGGTCAAAACTGTTAGCGAGGATTCAGGGCAATTTCACAAACTTTCTTTGCAATTTATCATGTCAAAACACGATGTGGAGTTTTAGCAGCTCTTTATCTCACAAGCGTAAAAGTTAAAACTGGAAGGTGCAGAAGGGGAGCAATATATTGTAGTGCATTGTTTTTGATGAAAATGTACTGTAAAATCATAGCACAGAAATCAAGGAATAGCTTACACAAAAGTTATAACTATGATCGAGAGTCAGATTTTGTTATTTTCTTATTATATGTTTCAATTGGAGTGATGGATTTGGTTTTTCTGAAAAGTTAGCAGGAAGGGACATTATTTTCAGCTACATTGTAAATACTTTATGTTTTTGAAGGACTAATCTGTTTACTTAACACATTTTCTGGAGGGTTTCATTAACAAAATTCACTCCCTACTAG
The DNA here is from genome assembly GCA_000376725.2 of Ladona fulva. Taxonomy (NCBI): domain Eukaryota; kingdom Metazoa; phylum Arthropoda; class Insecta; order Odonata; family Libellulidae; genus Ladona; species Ladona fulva. Next base: position 3,040,504 of record KZ308122.1, on the reverse strand, counting down.
GAAGATAAGTATATTTTTGTGATAGGTTATTGGGAGTAGGAGGCAATACAGAATAGCCTAGTTTTTCTTACGAAGGAATTAGTTGTCATAGAAAATGGGTACAGTTTATAAGGCGAGCATTTACTATTCATAGTTTTTATATACTATGAAATATGGATGATATATAGTGGCTTTTCCGATTATGGCGAAATCTGCACAAAGTTCGTCTGCTGTTTGCAAATTAAAAAGTAAAATAGTAGGAATTTTGAGTGAATGAACTGAAAAATTTTAGTATACGGTATAAAGTTTAACCCAAAGACGATCCCTCCAAGTGACGGCTTGCCTAAGATAAATTTACCCAGGAGAGTTTTTGCCTCAAGGTATTTTACCCAGGGCATATACCTAATAATTTTTCCTCAACAGGTTCAACTGCAACCTTTATTTTACCAAATGGAAAGGCGGGGAGTTTAAACTGTAAGTTGCGGTATTTCCACCTCGACAGAGAGGTGGGTTTCGTTAGCTTGAGCCCCCTGCGTCCACATCTAGGGTGGACTCCCTGACCACTACGGTTTACTTTATACCGTCGAGGCTGTGGAGGAGGTTGAGCGTTTTGGATTGGGTGTTTAGGTCAGTGTGTGTTGAAATGGCTAAAATGATAAGAGGATCTAACGATTAAATTCTCTGTTGAAAAAGAAGATGTATGGATAGAAGAGTCCCCGCAGAATTATTGAGTGGAGAAGAAAAGTTGTGAAAGCCTGCTCGGAAAAGAGCGATAGGTTAACAGGTATTAGAAACTGAATATATAGTACAGTTAGACAATATACTTAGGAAGGATAAGTGATTTATAAATGGTAGTTGTGGATTGTAAAAGCATAAGGAATAAGCAGGAAAAATACCTTAATATTAATTAAGAGAAGCACTTGGTTGGTTAAGCAAAGATGTTTTACCCGCGACCGGCCAAGAGGAGGGCCCTGCGGATGTCTAACATCCGGGCCCAGAGTTTTACGGGGCCCAATTTGCGACTGCAACTTTTATATTTTGCGAATGGAAACCAAATATCTCTTAGAGATATTTTGATAAACCCGATCTTTTTCTTTATTTGTTAAAAATTACTTATCACATAAAGGAATTAGAGAGAGAGTGCTTCCCGCATTGAAAAGTGGGTAGCGCGTTCGCCTTTAGTGAAAGCGGTCCCGGTTTCGATTTTCGATGGGATGTTCGAATCGGTCGCCGATGCACTTTTAAAAATAGTACTACACAGAAGGGGATAAGTGGGCATTTGCACCCGGGAGCCCTTTTGGCCCTGGTTTCGTCAGATATTTGTTCCCATTATTTTCATCTCATTGCATTCTCTTATATGCATTCTCTGCTATAACCAGTCTCTCTGCTGGGATTCGCTCGGTTATAAGAGGCTTAGCTAAGATAAGGCCACTGATGAAAGGTTTTGGGGGAATTAATCGGTACAGTACCAGCCTACGGAACAGTTGATTTTGTAATTACATGGATGAGTGTTCGTCACCTGCAATGAAATTACATTATATGACATCCTTTATGAGAAAATAATTTTCAGGACGGATAATTCCTTCTCCTTATTACTGATGTGATACTTAAATGCTTCTGATCGCTTTTTCCGCGGAATACTATTACTGAAGTTAAACACTTCAGACTTATAAAGAGATGTCCGTTCCTTCCTATACACCACTGGCGGATTTCGTGAATACGAAATCTACGAAATTTACGAAAACGTATTCACGAAATCTGCGAAATAGATTTCATTTTACTTAAAAATGCTAGCTTCATGAATAAACAACTTCCTTTATACTTATTCTTTGACTTTGTTATTTTCTTTTGTTAAGAGGGCCTCTTTTGCTTTGGAAGCAGTCGCATTTTCTCCTCCACTTGCTCCTGACTGCTTCCTAGAAAATGTTCGGCGTTTATTTTGACCCGCTTTTATCGACCGTCACACCGGCACGGAAGTCCTGCGAAGTGAGTGCTACCTCCATTGCGAGGGGAGGCGGAATTTTGATGCCCTCTGAAACTTTCTTGTACTGTTGTTTAAAGTCGGTCTTGTGTCTTCCGCGCGCTTAAGCCTCTTTAGAACTCCTTTCTCCCGCGGAGTTCTCTTCTTGTTCCCACCTGTGTATCCCCTCCTGTCTCATCAGCCGTTCATTGCCTCTGCTGGCTACGCCCGTGTCTTCAGTATCTACATACATCCCCCTTTTCTACCAACTCATGCTATTCGGTGATTGTTAACTCCCCTGTCAAAAACGACGGAAATAGGAACAAAATAAAAGGTAAACCTTTACAGTAGTCATTACCTGATGATGACTCCATGAGTCGAAACCTGGTAGTACCATTAAAATATTCTGTGGTGTGTAAAGGTTTATCTTTTATTTTGTTCCTGATGGAGCTCTACTACGAAGTCACGGCCCAAGCTGTTGATTCTATCGACGGAAATAATAACATTTTGTAGATAAAAGTTTTGTAAATAATATTCATGACCTTATCTGGCCCTTTAAGGGCAAAATATTAACACTGAGTTTAACATTGTTTAGGATGTTTGTTGTTTCCAATATCCATGAGGTGGTGAGACATTATTTACTAAATCGTTTGAGTGATTATGGAAAATTTTCGAGTGAAGTCGCTGATACATAAAATATATCGAATAGAATCTCCATGTATTTTGAAATTAAAAAAGATCAGACCTGATGATGTTGCTAAGCAATGAAGCCTAGGTCGTGAGTGTATGTATTTGCTGTGGTATCGTGTATATTAAGTTTTAGTTCTACTATCTTATTTCATTTTGTCATGGCATACCACCAATTAGAGGCCGAAACCATCAACCTCCATGTATTTTCATTAGGAAATGAATGAGCTAAGATCCAAAAAATCCTTTAGTCAGTAAGGAGAGGGGTTGTTTAAATCCACAAAGTTTTACATAAGTTTAGTTTATTATATCAACATTCATGCAATTTCGAACCAAAGAAATGTCCCACGACGAAAATAAGAATTATCGAATTTGCAAAAAAAATTGCTCTCCTATAGGCAGTTGTCTCGATATCGCAGAACTATGATTATGATTTAATTTTGTGAAAGAAATGAAGCCTGAAAGAGTTGAAAACGAACGTAGATTTCTTATGGAGTTAGCATTACAAGTCAGTATTCGGTGCATGTAACTCACACAGTTTTCTTCAAAGTGTTGAAATGGTGAGTATACGAAAGCTTGTTGAAATCGATGGAAAGGTCTAAAAGGGAAGGCCCATAAATTTAGATTTGTGGACTGACAAATAGGGAAACCAGTTTGTGTTTGTGTGCGTAATGCTCAGTTTCTTTGAAGAGATAATTTCAAGGCCGATAAAGAGCAAGAGGTTCGATCTCAATCAAAACTCGATAATATCACAAGCAAAAGAATGATATTCTGAGAACCGCGAACATATTGGATATTGTACGCAGGTACTTCGCCCGGTGACCTTTAAAGGAACTGCTATAAAATTACGTGTACATGCGCTAGATGTGGGCATCCCTAAATGTGTTCCAAGAAACATGGTCTTCCCTTTTAAGCTGCAGATTTAACTCCCGTGGACTATAAATGACCCTAGAGCCTATGAAATGTTGAACTCGTCCCTTGACCTTTGCCATTCAAAATATAATTACAACCGAGCATACTATATATGAATTATTTTTCCTCAAAAATGACAACTCCCTCGTGGGCGCTTTTCTAGATACGAGCATTTCTAGAAAATTAAAAGCACTCGGATTCGACCCACGAAATATTTTTGATGTAATTAAACGAAAATTTTCTGAAAATGCCAATATAAGGAGTCGATACGCTGACCACATATCACCGCTGGAAATTCCTATTCCACCAGGATAGGAAGCTGTCGACATGTGGACGAAAAGCCGCGGACTCATCTTTCTTTCTCTCTTTCAAAAAGTTTGTTGAGGTACCGCTGGGTTTCACTCCAATTTAATGATTTCAGGATCAGGGAAAACTTGAAACAAGCGTCTCACTATAACGTAATTAAATTCATAGGTCGCTGCGTTAACATTAACCTTGTTGTAATTGTAAAATACGTTATCGTTTTCTAAATAATACAGAACGATCCCACTATTCTTCGGCCACTCTATGTATTAAAAAAGGGCCGTTTATTTCAAACGTATGGAAGTTAATTACAAAAATCAGTATCTAACAATTTGATGGTAACATCACGTACACGAATTCGGGAGTCTCTCCGTTCATCATCATTTTACAGTGGTCAATGTTTCGCGGACTGGGTAAAATGCAAACAAAATCAAGAGAAATTTCGTTTCATTTTTTGATTATTGGAATTCATATTACGTTATGAATATCACAGGAGCGAATTCCTTCGGATTAAATTATTAATCAGAAAAAGCATCATATTGCATCCGATGTGTATTCCTCATTCACTTGGCGATTGTTACTCAGCATATTAACATTATGGGCTAATTGGAGATAACGCCGATAAAATTTCCTGAGTTTCACCAATTTCCATATAAACCTGGCTTTATAAGCAGAATTTCATACACAAGGAATTTTTCTAAAGCAGTGTATGCTCCTACTATATCTTGATGAATAAAATTATTTGAATTTGTCCTTTTGTACATATTGTAGAAAAACGTATCTTTCATTTTCTTTAGTCGCAGTCTAACTCATATGTAGGATGATAAAAAGGGTACTAAGGTATGTACGAGTGATGAAATTCTTTCCAGTTACTCCTTATCGAATTCCAACGAATAGTTATTCATAGGATCATTGTACATAATTCTCGTGAATATTTCCCAATCCTAGCATACTGGCTCTGATGAAACCAAAAGCAAACTACTTCACTATACTTACAAACTACTTCACATTCTATATTATTTGGCCGTTCTCCGTAATTAGACATTCTGAAATAATAAATAATTTTTTTTAAATATCCACAACTTGTGGATATTACAAAGTTTTCTTTGTCCCTTTGCTTCACTCCTCATTATCTGTATCATCATTGTTTTTCCAAAGATTTTTGAGGCTAATGGTGAAAATTTTATGGTCAAAGAGGCCTCCTGGATGAATAGTGAATGAAAGTCGTGAAATTCATTGCTTCATTGTAATATCTTCTAAATATATCCATTTTTATAATATTTTATTAATTGAAATAAGATTACAAGTGTTTTTAATTCTGACATATAATGCCTCGGAGAATTCTTCAATATGTGGAATTATAAACATGTGAATAGAGCAAAATGGGTATAGATATCGAAGCACCGTTACCATATAGCCATATCATCTAATTATGGAATTTCCTTGTATTTTTCAATCACCACTATAATTGAAAAATATCCCCTTCATTATTTTATCCATCAATATTTCATGATTATTTTGGTAGGTCAAATTCATTCTTAAAAAAGAGCTACATTCCGCAGCTCGCCCATACAGAATCTTATCATTCCTCAAACAAATTGCGTCGTTTCTCTACACCTGTCGTTTGCTACGGTAATAGAAAGAAAATAAAGCAAGCGAGGATGAAATGAGGGGACCGGAGATTGGTTTCACAGCAAAAAATCACGATGATGTCGCCGCGGGGGAAAAACTCGAAGGAAGAATCGACTCGCAGAAAGGAGCAATATCTCCCTTCGAGTTTTCCCTTTGCTAGCAAAGCTTGGTAACATAAATTTTACCTTTTTTGCTTTGAGGTAGAACGAACGAAACCCATCGATTTGCATTCAATATAAAATGGCTTACGTCGCCCATGTAGATGAAAGGACAGAATCTTCAATGAAATGAAACACCCTCAAGCAACACCATCGTATTTTCCAAGTATTACCTTCACAAAAATGAAATGTAATTCCGAAAAATAAAAAAATCGCTTAGAAATGGATTTTGTAAAACGTGATATGCCATTTTCCTGAGTTTAGCTGTGTGTTGGTTTGATTGTGAGGCGTTTTCCTTACATTTATAAAGAGTGAAAGCTCATTCCCATTATTACGATAATTTAATCTAAATTCCTTTATGCCATTTTCTGTTATCTGAATCTCTTGGTTTATCCTTCATAGGTTGCGTAAGGTAAACATAACCCCAGGAAATGTATTTCATTTGCATAGAAAGACTACTAAATGTTATCTAACATCCGATATCTGCTATTTTTGAAGAAACTGTGTTTTTTAGTCGTATGATAGTAATTTAATAATCTCAGCAATTTTGGAAGAGTGTAGTATACAATTGAATTGCAGTGTTATCAAAATTACAAAAGTAATTAAAATATGTGGAAAGGTAGAATTTAATACGTGTAGAGCATTTTTATACGAATGAACTAATAACAAAATACTAGAGACTTATGGTTTCGATTTAATGTGGTTAGTAATACGCTTTCACTGTCCATTATTTGTTGTTACCTCTAATTTTTGACGTATTTTCAGTCTTATTTGACCTAACCCAACCCCAGCAGCCGCCTCAGTTAACCATCGAACCCCATCCGCTTGTATAGAAAGGGAGAGAGATTTGTCGTTACGACGTTGAGGCAATATTCTTTAAAGTATTAAATTTTAAATTATTATTTTAAAATTTCAGTAAAGCGTAATTAACACACGAGCTTAAATGAAAACCTAGTTTAAAGTAATCTGCTAGGGGTTATTTGGATCGACAACAAATTTTAACGCATCACAGCTTCCATCATCGATAATTAGATATGTACCTACGTTCCACGTTCTCATGGCAGAAGTAATTGATTGCGGTAACGAAATATTCCATTTAATTAAATTAATTAATTTTTCTTGGTTGCTCATTGAGGTAGGAAGTGAATTTGATTGTATTGTATTTTTAATAAAATAAATTTAAAAACTAATGCTCCGCATGCAGGTATTTTCATTAAATTTAAACAACTCTTCTTTTGATTAAAAAGTACTTCATAAATACTTCAGTTTTTATTGAAATAGCATAAGCTTGGTTTATGTGGGTATTCTTATTTCCCTGCATTTCATATGATTTAAGAGAAATGCATGTGTGGATTCACTTGAAATTACAAACTCTATTAGTTAATTTTGTTTTATAAAAGTCTGAAATGACTTAATCCATTTCCCAGCCTCTCCTTGTTACTTAGGGTTAAAGAGGAATACTATCAAATTTTACGATGAATATCATAATAGCATAACTTCCAATGCANGGAAATTGTTAATGCTAATCACGAAGAACTTGCAATTGTTCGGCTTCAATTCGCAAACTTTCTAACTTTTTTTTGCACCCTAAACTTATAATAACTAACTTTTCGCGTTCATAAAACTCCTGAATCACTTTTGAGAGGATTATGATCGTAGAGTATGCATCAACGAAAATGGAAATAAACTAGAGGGAAATATAAGTAGGAGAATAAACTAGAGGGAAATATAGGTAGGAGAATAAACTAGAGGGAAATATAGGTAGGAGAATAAACTAGAGGGAAATATAGGTATAAAAAGCTTTCTTTCTAATTGCCTATTTGTAATTTAAGTACACGATGACACTCTTCATTAACGTATATTCCACCCTTTTCTTTCTGTTTAACTATTCATTACTTCGCGATAATGAAAAAATCCCTCCTCCCTTTGAAGCGTATGTTAGCAGTCCCATAACTGCATTCTTAAGTCTTTCTCTCTGGATTGAGAGATTAACCACCACACATCTACTTTAAGTAGATGTGTGGTGGTTAGTGTTACAGTACGTTTCATCCTGGAGATGTCCGCCCAAGGAAAATTTCCTCCAGGGATTTTTCAATTCGAAACATTAAGCTCAAGTTTCACCCAAGAGTGAAAGAGAGTGTGTCATAGGGCAATATTAACGAGCCCAGGACATAATATTTATCAATAAAATGATAAATGAATAAATGTATCAAAACTTCGCCAAATATCGTTCACGTTCAAGCGCCAATCCATCGGCGAACTATGTCGTTGTTGAATTCAAGTTGATGTTAACTAATAATTTCAAAAGAGCTGAAGTTATTATCGCTCATGCAGGCCACCATCGGGAGTTTAACGCGGGACCGCTTTTACCAAAGGCGAACGCGTTATACACTTGGTTTTTTTGGAGCCCTAAACACAGGAAACAGGTTATTAGATATAGGTTCATGTATAGTCTTTCAACTCAAATCGTTAAGTATGGAATTTAATCAAATCCAATGGAGTTATTGCATACATTGGGGTGCCTATATGGAGAGCCTCATCAAGATGAAAATTTCCTTTAGCCTGGCATTTTTAACGCAAAGCCGGAAATGACCTAGAAGTCACTTTTCACTTCGTACGTCGGATAAAAGTGCTAGGAAAATATCTGTCACTTCTAACTCCGTGCCCCGTAGATTCGGATTATCTCGCGACGCTCTTCGTTATTAAATTGGAAATCGCGGCGTATACTTCTATTAAATCGATCCTAGATATTCTGAGTGGGGCTAAAGCTATCCAATTTGCATTGGAACAGTTTTATTTTCATTTTCTGATCCGCAGGTGTTGCGCGGCTCTCGCGGATCATGTGTAGGCGTAGAAATCCTCGCGATTGCTGCAATTTCTAGTTACCATTCCTGATTGCTCGTTTATCTGTTCGATCCGAATCAGGATTTACCAACAACGTAATCTCCATGGCAGCCGAACCCACTCCCGATCTTATTTATTAAAAAAAATCCTCATTGGCGTTACAGCCTCCTCTGTTTCTTATAAATACTTGTCTTAACCCTTTCACCTCATTATTTGAATGAACCGGACTGAGTCCTCTTCCTCACCAACGTAGTTCCTCAATCGATTCTAGTGTTTTATGTATTCATTATGGATTTTATTTGACCAACATTAAAATAAAGATTCGTTATAAATTCACTTAAATTTTTTATGAATGATGTGAATGACGACTCTCATATTCTATTTTTAGAGGTTAAACTCAACACGTCTGCTCCGCAGTGAGTTTAGAGGTGAAAACATTAATTAAAATGAAAATGATAGTAGCAATAGCTAAATCGAAAATGGAATAGACAAAAGAAAGATGTTTATTTTGTGGTCTTAGTCAAATTTTGTGACCTTAGTTTTAATTAATCATGCAAACCTTAATTGATTATTAAGGTTAGATGTAAGAAGAGACTGTCTAGTCTCAATCACGCCCTAATAAAGACGTTTAATTATTATTATATTTATTATTATTGCCTATGGTCCAGAAGCAGGAATACTTCAACTCAAATTATACTGAAAATCTTAACTGAATTTATTTTAACATTTATGTACTGCGAATCTCCAGAGGTTTATCTATGGAATAATTGTGAGAGGCCATCCTCTTGCATGCTTTCGTTAATTGTTGGCTCTGTTACCAGGGGGGTAGGTTAAACCCCCAAAACCACCCCATTAGTTACGCATCTGATAATAACTACATCCATTATTTTCGTTTGGCCCTTTCCTTGATTTATCGACCCGAGAGTACCTCTTTCTTCCCAAACTTCTGTTTACACTGCGTATATAAGTGTAATATACATTAAGACCCACTTAAGAAGCTTTTCAGGGAATTGCTTGGAAACTGCTTTATAAGCGTGATAGCGTTGGAACTAAGATATCGCTAATTTTAATTTTTCCACGTCTGAACACGAAAAGGAAGGTATTTTGAATCTTTATTTTTGAAATAAGTGCTTTATACTTGTTACTATACTTATAATAGTTGCATTCTCGTCTCTTTTTTTTTGAGGAACGGTCGGCCCTTCAAAAAAAGAGCACGCTTTCCTTTGTTATTTCATTTTGCTCATTTTTCACTATAGAACGAATCAATTTTAATAGATAGACGATAAGGGAGATTAACGAAATTTAACAGCAGTGAGAGAGGTCATCAGAGAGCACAATCTCTGCAAGACAACGTTCAACAGCTCATCAAACACTGTGGTGCCCCTCTAGTTAGCTCAGTGCGCTAGTAAATTGAGATTGCGGCGAAAGGAAACACCGCTAAGGGACATTTTAAGGCAACGTTCCGCCCTGTGGCGCGACCGGTCGAGAAGATCTCTCGTTATCGCAGAGCTAGAGCTAACTGCGACAGTGGTATGATGATTGTTCTATTTCGCGATGTATGAATTTTCTTCTCGCAATTTTATTCATTGCAAACAATTGTTTTTAAGAAACTTCCTTATTAACATGATGAGACAGGATAGGAGAGCGGAAAACGGCGTTGCAGATAATTTAAACAAATTTTAGAGCCGGAGGCCTAGTTGGGTAAAATTTGGCCAAAACTTGTTTTAGAGAATAAAGGATTGGCTATAGCTGGTTGCAATGCATCTAAGAACGGAAGACAGACAAAAGTTAAGCTTAACACAAACTTCGCTTTAACAGCTATCGCCAAGATGCACCGATATTGACCCATTGACTCGTTTTGCTCTCTTGAGATTTAAGTTGGTTCTTTAATCACTACAAAAATTATTTTACAACTCAGTATTAATGTCCAAACAGTAGCTATGTAGAAAACTCCGCAAAGTTTTTGATTGGACTTATATAAAAACATAGTGTCTCTTTTTTTAGGAAATTGTTAATGCTAATCACGAAGAACTTGCAATTGTTCGGCTTCAATTCGCAAACTTTCTAACTTTTTTTTGCACCCTAAACTTATAATAACTAACTTTTCGCGTTCATAAAACTCCTGAATCACTTTTGAGAGGATTATGATCGTAGAGTATGCATCAACGAAAATGGAAATAAACTAGAGGGAAATATAAGTAGGAGAATAAACTAGAGGGAAATATAGGTAGGAGAATAAACTAGAGGGAAATATAGGTAGGAGAATAAACTAGAGGGAAATATAGGTATAAAAAGCTTTCTTTCTAATTGCCTATTTGTAATTTAAGTACACGATGACACTCTTCATTAACGTATATTCCACCCTTTTCTTTCTGTTTAACTATTCATTACTTCGCGATAATGAAAAAATCCCTCCTCCCTTTGAAGCGTATGTTAGCAGTCCCATAACTGCATTCTTAAGTCTTTCTCTCTGGATTGAGAGATTAACCACCACACATCTACTTTAAGTAGATGTGTGGTGGTTAGTGTTACAGTACGTTTCATCCTGGAGATGTCCGCCCAAGGAAAATTTCCTCCAGGGATTTTTCAATTCGAAACATTAAGCTCAAGTTTCACCCAAGAGTAAAAGAGAGTGTGTCATAGGGCAATATTAACGAGCCCAGGACATAATATTTATCAATAAAATGATAAATGAATAAATGTATCAAAACTTCGCCAAATATCGTTCACGTTCAAGCGCCAATCCATCGGCGAACTATGTCGTTGTTGAATTCAAGTTGATGTTAACTAATAATTTCAAAAGAGCTGAAGTTATTATCGCTCATGCAGGCCACCATCGGGAGTTTAACGCGGGACCGCTTTTACCAAAGGCGAACGCGTTATCCACTTTGTTTTTTTGGAGCCCTAAACACAGGAAACAGGTTATTAGATATAGGTTCATGTATAGTCTTTCAACTCAAATCGTTAAGTATGGAATTTAATCAAATCCAATGGAGTTATTGCATACATTGGGGTGCCTATATGGAGAGCCTCATCAAGATGAAAATTTCCTTTAGCCTTGCATTTTTAACGCAAAGCCGGAAATGACCTAGAAGTCACTTTTCACTTCGTACGTCGGATAAAAGTGCTAGGAAAATATCTGTCACTTCTAACTCCGTGCCCCGTAGATTCGGATTATCTCGCGACGCTCTTCGTTATTAAATTGGAAATCGCGGCGTATACTTCTATTAAATCGATCCTAGATATTCTGAGTGGGGCTAAAACTATCCAATTTGCATTGGAACAGTTTTATTTTCATTTTCTGATCCGCAGGTGTTGCGCGGCTCTCGCGGATCATGTGTAGGCGTAGAAATCCTCGCGATTGCTGCAATTTCTAGTTACCATTCCTGATTGCTCGTTTATCTGTTCGATCCGAATCAGGATTTACCAACAACGTAATCTCCATGGCAGCCGAACCCACTCCCGATCTTATTTATTAAAAAAAATCCTCATTGGCGTTACAGCCTCCTCTGTTTCTTATAAATACTTGTCTTAACCCTTTCACCTCATTATTTGAATGAACCGGACTGAGTCCTCTTTCTCACTAACGTAGTTCCTCAATTGATTCTATTGTTTTATGTATTCATTATGGATTTTATTTGACCAACATTAAAATAAAGATTCGTTATAAATTCACTTAAATTTTTTATGAATGATGTGAATGACGACTCTCATATTCTATTTTTAGAGGTTAAACTCAACACGTCTGCTCCGCAGTGAGTTTAGAGGTGAAAAAATTAATTAAAATGAAAATGATAGTAGCAATAGCTAAATCGAAAATGGAATAGACAAAAGAAAGATGTTTATTTTGTGGTCTTTGTCAAATGTTGTGACCTTAGTTTCAATTAATCATGCAAACCCTCATCTGAAGCAGGTGATGCTAACCGTCGAAACTATGGTCGATTTAATAATAATAGAGGTTGGTAAATAGAGAATGAGCAGGTACCGTATTCCGTTGCGGATTTCTTCTCTCTTATCAAGGAATGCCAACATAAGTTTAAGGCTGAATTAGGGTAATCCTAAACTTTATGGTTAATTTCACAATTGATTTGTTACAAACAATTGACGTTTTTACTCACCACCTAGAATTTTATGTTAAGTGTTAAATTAAGTGGATAGTTTAGGAAAATAGTTTAGTTTAGTAAAAATACATCGAATTGTGTAATAATTCATTAGATTTAATCCATTTTATCATTTCATTTTACTTAGTTCTTCACAACATTCTTCAATAATTTTTTATTATTCATTCATTATTTTATTTATTTTACCGATTCGCGCTATCCTTAGAATTATTGCGTTAGAATTTTCCTAGTTCGCCGTACTGCTCCCTAAATACATCTATCGTTATAGAACGCTGATAATTATAAATATGATTCTTTAATACCAAGCAAGTTTTAAAATTAAGGATTGATGTAAGATGGCAACCAGTAATGCAAAACTCAAAACTTTATGTACTCGTAAAATGTTTACATGTAATAGCACGTTTTTGAAAATACGCCATATGTACAGTTATAATTTTAGGAGAACATTTTAATGTTTATGCTGCAACATTAACGGATGATTAATCAAACGCAATTAACTGATGTGTATTACTCCAAACGTGATTTAACGCCACAGAACTGAAAACTATACCCTGAAAATAGTGGTCACAACGTTGGGTACTCGAGTGGCGTTTTAAAGCGATGAAGTATTCACGGGAATCCGCAACGTTTTGCAGTGCCATACTAAACTACTAGCGATCGATTTGAAATTCGCTCATCCACCTACATCGGAGTGAAAACACGCACTTTGTGCTCTCGATGCTTCACTTACCTTCGCTATGAGTTAAAAATAGCATGCGCAGCCGGTATCGACGGACCTAATGACGTCAGGTTATCGTGTATGTGGTGGAAAGCCTTCCATCTTCGTCAAATTCTTCACTCATTGCTCGATACGTACCAATCGAATGCATAAACGACCTCGTTACCGTTCCCAACACTGGAATTTACCGAAATTTCATCCACAGGATCACATTCAGATGCCTTGCATGCGTTCAAATACGCGTATACTTCACATTATAAAATATGATCGAGATATCTTTCAACTATATCGATATGGTATCATTTTCCATTTAAAAGTCCCGTTGATCGCAAGAATAAGCACTATTTTCCGAGACTTTTTGTAACAAACATAAATTATCTTAATCTATTTTTTCTTTTTACTATCAAAGATACCATCGCTCTAAAATGATGAAATTGAAATGTTAAATAAAATATTGAAACGATGAATTTTACGCTAATATGCAATGACAAACATTCCATTTCAATTCTTTATGCCTCCACCAATAAACTCAATAATAATGATTTCCTTAATCTTGCTGCATAATTTAACGTGCTTGTAGAGAGTGTTGCCAGTGGTGTATTTGAATCGATTTTTTTTGCGTTGGATTTGCAAATTTTAAGTAACCCTTTCTAAGATTCATTTCGGTCCTTATTAATTTCATTGAGGCGGCTTGCAGGGTATTTATGTAGGTGTAGATTAATTTCCTGATCTAATTAATATCGAAACTTCAAAAATTATTAACAATAATATTGTTTTGGCATACATTACCAAATCTTTGATTTCTGTCATTTGAACAGAAGATATTGATACGCTTATGAGTGTTTTTTAAAGGTGGTGATCGAATATCAGGATTTTCGGGAATGTATTAAATATTCTGTGAGGTAGGAAAATTATATACTAAGAAAACGTTCCTAAATCAAGTCTGGTTTTCTTAATTTTTTACCAATCTTATGTTATTTTGAATAATTATAATAATATTCTTATATATAATCATATTGATTTAAATATTCTTTATCCGTGTCATAATCGATAAACGACGGATGTAATACTTATTTATCTCTATATATCTCGCTATAATTACAGAGAGGTTAAAGGCCATATACTGTCTATACAATTTAACTACATAGTATCGCCAATTATTGTGCCTTGCTCTCTTTTTTGTTAATCCTGATTCTCATTCATGCTTATACGGAAGAAAACTGGCCTTCACTTAAATTATATCAATATAAATTATTTTAGAGGATCATCACGTTCGTAGCTGGTCCACAATATCACACAACTTCTATAGACATTGATATAAAAATATTAAGCAACTCATGTTTCAGCTAAGGAAAGTTTACCTTTGTGGGATCAGAAATACTGCGGATTCCTATTCTAGAATTCATTTTCTATAACTTTGTAAATAAATCTTTTTTTTAATTTTTGTTTTTCCACATTATACTTCCGTATTTATAACAACAACATCTTATGACTCTTCCGTATATTTACCGTACATTCGCCATGTCCAAATCTATTATTGCGCCTGTTACATAGGTTGAGGACTTAGGTCCACGTAACGATGTCGTTATTTTGGATTTTACTATTTTATATCCGATGCAATGATAACGAGGTTAAATCCAATTACGGGAAAATGGACTATTTTCGACGGACTTTCCATATCCAAAGAGCACAAAGAAATTTCCTTTACACAAACGTGTTACAAAAGACCAGAAAAAGAGTTTCAGCTTCGATTTCCGCCAACCGTGACCTCTCGTCGTGTGTGAAAGGCACAAATCTTTTGCAGAGGGCAGAGATACATGAAATGCTCCATCGTAATGGCTTTCGTTGCA
Source organism: Ladona fulva (assembly GCA_000376725.2). Classification (NCBI taxonomy): domain Eukaryota; kingdom Metazoa; phylum Arthropoda; class Insecta; order Odonata; family Libellulidae; genus Ladona; species Ladona fulva. Next base: position 3,025,340 of record KZ308122.1, on the reverse strand, counting down.
TCGAAGAAATACGTGACTCTTTTGTGAAAGGCAGGAGTGTAGCAATGGTTCTCCTGGACGGAATGTCTCTCTTCTTCCATTTAGGAACGGAGTAAATAATGCAAAATCTATCTCTCTCCCCAGATGGAGACAGCTAGTAATTCCTTTCCATTTGCTGTATAGTCGAACTTATTATCTAAGGTGATGTAGTGATAATAGGGCTCTTGAATAGTAACTGAATTAATTCAGATCCGTAAGGCAATTGGTTGAGCCTTTACTGTGGCAAATACTAAAGTTATTCATATTCAAATAAACTACCTAGGTATCAAATAAATAATAAAAAATGGACTTTACTTTCTCGTAAACAACGATTTTGGGAATTAAAAGCGGGTTAGCTCAACATTCTTCATTAAAATTAATCTGATAAATCAATATCTTCAGACATATTCATCCTATTTGTACAGCTACTATTCCCTAAGCTTTTATTTTATTGTGACACCTAAAACTTCATNAACTAATGCTCCGCATGCAGGTATTTTCATTAAATTTAAACAACTCTTCTTTTGATTAAAAAGTACTTCATAAATACTTCAGTTTTTATTGAAATAGCATAAGCTTGGTTTATGTGGGTATTCTTATTTCCCTGCATTTCATATGATTTAAGAGAAATGCATGTGTGGATTCACTTGAAATTACAAACTCTATTAGTTAATTTTGTTTTATAAAAGTCTGAAATGACTTAATCCATTTCCCAGCCTCTCCTTGTTACTTAGGGTTAAAGAGGAATACTATCAAATTTTACGATGAATATCATAATAGCATAACTTCCAATGCATTGCAAGTTAATGCAGGTCCTGAACGTATATATAATAAACTATAGTAGCAATAACAAAGATACGCCATGAAAATTTTCACAGCTTTATTTTTAATTCCTAATTTTCCTTTTTTTTCAAATCTTCCGCCATGAAAAATTCAAATGATTTATTAAATAACTCTAACTAGGAGCTACTAAAGAGCAGTTAAGTATTCTACCGTGTCATTTATCTTTGTATCTTTTACATAATAGATTTTGTATTATTTTCGAAGACATTAAGTTATTGAAACGATAATAATTAATTAATCAAAAAAAATTATCGTGTCTTTTATTCTGATACATTTCACAGAATTATTTTAAAGTTTTTGACATGAAATGTTTTCGTTAATTATTAAACAAGCTGCCTACAAACTTGTCGTGAGATATCTTCCCAAACTCTTCAAACTCTCTGCTAACCTCAATGGGAAAGAGAGAGTATTAATAATACAGAAGTATCCCTTCACGTATAAATAAGAGAATATTTTCCGCCTTAGCTTTTCAATATTAATCGAAGGTATCCTTCTATTCTTCTTGTGATATACAGAAGTAAAGCATATTACTGCCGTTGTTATTTTTTAAAACAGCATAATTCGTGTGTATCGCAGAAATAGGAACCATAGACTAAATGAGGCTTCAAATAAACGTTGTCAAGTTTGGTGTCGTGCATTTGAGCACCGCTCAATTGAGATACAAAATGTTTACAGTAGACTATTGAAGGGATTGTGTAAATACGACTGTCTCTGCAGATCCCTGTTTTCATGGTAATTCATTAAGGAGAGAAGGGAAAATTTATGAATAATTATCTCTTCAGTGTTATGGCCATTCCACAGAGTAATACCTGAACGTATTGATTCGATTCATCAAGGAGGTTAACATGTATGCATTATGGAAACTTATGGCCGCTGAGTTTTTGCCACTTTACAATAGTAATGAGATGATATTTATAGTGAATTTTATATTATCAAAGCCAGAAATACTGAAATACCTCCGCATACTTCTAACGAAAACACTAAAGGTTCATTGTTTTATTTCTTTATAAATGACGAACTAGGTACCTGATCGATAAACGCCAACTGCTGTGCGCAAAGAAAAAGGATTGATAAACGTTAGCATCTTCCGTTGCTATTCTCAGCGATCGAAACGGAAAATTTATTCCACAGCCAACCCTTCGAATTAAACCAATAAATTGAGTTTTGAAAGTCACTTCTGTATGTGTGCGTATCTCTTTCGCATTCTCATTCCTCGCACACGAATTATTTACATCTTTCCTCTCTGATATTTGTGAGCGTTTTCCGTTTTCGTAAATGGGCGAGATATAAGGGTTGCAGAATATACGATGGGGATTTAAAGGAATTTCGGAGGGAAAGAGAATTTATGCCTTTCGTTTTTTGGTATTTGCGGAAATATATTCCTAAATTATCCTCAAAGCATTCTTTAGTAGTTTTTATTATTTCAAAATCTGCACTTGCAATATAATAGCAGAAGTGTATTTATCGATGGAGGGAGTTTAGAGTCCCTTAATTGATTATTAAGGTTAGATGTAAGAAGAGACTGTCTAGTCTCAATCACGCCCTAATAAAGACGTTTAATTATTATTATATTTATTATTATTGCCTATGGTCCAGAAGCAGGAATACTTCAACTCAAATTATACTGAAAATCTTAACTGAATTTATTTTAACATTTATGTACTGCGAATCTCCAGAGGTTTATCTATGGAATAATTGTGAGAGGCCATCCTCTTGCATGCTTTCGTTAATTGTTGGCTCTGTTACCAGGGGGGTAGGTTAAACCCCCAAAACCACCCCATTAGTTACGCATCTGATAATAACTACATCCATTATTTTCGTTTGGCCCTTTCCTTGATTTATCGACCCGAGAGTACCTCTTTCTTCCCAAACTTCTGTGTACACTGCGTATATAAGTGTAATATACATTAAGACCCACTTAAGAAGCTTTTCAGGGAATTGCTTGGAAACTGCTTTATAAGCGTGATAGCGTTGGAACTAAGATATCGCTAATTTTAATTTTTCCACGTCTGAACACGAAAAGGAAGGTATTTTGAATCTTTATTTTTGAAATAAGTGCTTTATACTTGTTACTATACTTATAATAGTTGCATTCTCGTCTCTTTTTTTTTGAGGAACGGTCGGCCCTTCAAAAAAAGAGCACGCTTTCCTTTGTTATTTCATTTTGCTCATTTTTCACTATAGAACGAATCAATTTTAATAGATAGACGATAAGGGAGATTAACGAAATTTAACAGCAGTGAGAGAGGTCATCAGAGAGCACAATCTCTGCAAGACAACGTTCAACAGCTCATCAAACACTGTGGTGCCCCTCTAGTTAGCTCAGTGCGCTAGTAAATTGAGATTGCGGCGAAAGGAAACACCGCTAAGGGACATTTTAAGGCAACGTTCCGCCCTGTGGCGCGACCGGTAGAGAA